>JAFMOC010000002.1:7642500-7747500 GCA_019802505.1 Corydoras sp. C115
TTACATTAGCTCTCTAATAACCAACATGGGTTTCAGAACACATCTAATTAGGTGTGGTTTAACTTCAGTCATGTAGTTGACGTTTAGGATTAATATACTGCAAATCTAATGAAATAGATTTTTTGGGACTTAACATTTACATCCCAATATTTTATAAATCATTGGAGGTCGGCATAGTTTTGATTGTGCAAATGCTGAGACTAAAACAGAAACTCTAATGAGACTGAGGTTGTTTATACTCAAAAAGCCACTGTGTGCAGATGCACGTAGACCAGCTCGATTAATGACCCTGTAATGGCCTTTTTGTTCCTAGCTTTAGAACACTATATGGACAAAAGTCTGATGTCCCTCTTTAAAATATAGACGTTAATGTGGACTTGATCCTAGTGCATCCCAGTAAGGTTCAGTTTGGACTCGGTGTGGACCAGTCAAATTAATTCACACCCAAACACACCTATTCCTTAGTGCACTGAGATGCATGTAATAATAAAACAGAAATGGTCATGATATTAAGATTTCTCTTCACTGGAACGATTGGCCCGAGACCAAAAGTGAAAAAACTCAACCTTATTTCTTCTCCACAAGCTGCCACAGTTAGCACAGTTTAGCCTGACAGATATAATGTTCTTCTGGCATTCCCCAAAGCCAGATTTGACCATCAGACTGCAGGATGGAGAGGTATGATTTACCTCCAAAGAACGTTTCTACTTGGCTTGGCGTTGTGCAAAGTGATTTTAAGATTTACAACTTTTATGTGCTATGTCTTTCAGCACTTTGTGACACCACTCTAACTTTGTGTGGTCTGATGCGTTGTGACAGAGTTGCTGTAATACCTAAATTCTTTTTCTTTTCAGTAATATCACTCACAGCTTATCATGGAATATCTGTCTTATAACAAATCTCATGAACTGACTTGTTGCAACAGTGTCATCCTTTTACATTTGAACTCATATAGCCCTTCAAAATGTCACATTCTTTAAGTTTAAAAAGGCAAACTGCATACCTCTCTTGGAGTTCATGTACATGTGGCAAAGAAATAAAGGTATAAAGAACCTATTAAATGTCTTAAATAAAACTTCAAGATAGACTTAAAACTGTTATCAGTATTAATGTGTTATGCTCATTACATGTAAAGGCATAAGCATCAGACAATAATTGCACATACAGTATTTTTGTTTACCTCCTAATATCTCATCTCATTATCTTGACTGTTTAATTCTCTACTATAGGTCGTGGGGGTTCCCCATTCCTATCCAAAGGAGAATGTTTCAGGCGCTGGGCAAATACACCCAGGGAAGGAATCTATAGCATTTTTTTACGTTTACATATCACACATTATGCTTTTTCATTTTAGGCAGGTAAGATTTCTATGGTGCCTTTATGAATGATGATTCTACTTTGCACACAGCTTGTACATGTCAATTATTTTGGTTTGCTGCTGTGCAGTTTGAAGTAGCTGATTCTTTGTGTCAGTGCTCCTGTTGAACGTGTTTCACAGTTATACAGATTTTGCTGTCCTGCTTGCTTCATGAAAACCCAGACTTGATGTGATGACGCCTGGTTCTGTGAAAGACATAAACTTCTTGTGCAGATCTTTGTTTTTTGTACTGAAGATAGTTCTTTATGACCTTGGCCATGCTTTTGCATTAATGTTTAAACTCCAAGGATATGCATATCTAAACAGAAAACAAAACCTTTGTCTAATATGATTGAGTGGTTAATATTTTTAGACTTTTTAAACATGCATGTAGTGAATTTATAACCATTAATTAACTAACTGTGACATCTTTAATGTGTGGTTCTTAATTTATTTGAACTTCACAAAGGCATTTCTGATAAACATTGTTGAACCCTTGATTGTGTGATGTATGCCATGGTTGCATTTGGTTGATTATATTTTTATGCAAAAAGAATTTAGATTTTAGATTTGTATGTAATTTAAATGCTTTAATTGCAGCTTATTTTTAATAAACTATGTAAATGTCACAATATTTTAATATCAGCTAATTGCCCTTTTAAAAATAATGGATATTTGGGGTTGTATGCATTATGTTACACATTCAAAACCCTGTCCTGTTCAAAAGGCCACATGACAAGTGTTGCTCATGACTGGTGGCAAGCTTTGTGATATAGTAATCGGAGCAACAGGATGATCTCAGTGTTTCCGCATGGGATTAGTCATGTTTCTATTCTTTGAGAGTCATCAGGTATAGCAGATTGAAATAGACTATATTTTTAGTATTGTTTTGAAGTAAAGTGACAGAAAAATGTTTATTCGAGATAGCTCATTTGAGTAGTAGTGTCAAAGAAGGTTCTGGTCATAAAATTAGAATATCATGGAAAAAAAATGTTGATCTATTTCCATAATTCTATTCAAAATGTGAAACTTGTATATTATGTTTATTCATTACACACAGACTGATATATTTCACTTATTTATTTATTTTAATTTTGATGGCTATAACTGGAGGGCCATCTGGGTGGAGTTTCCATGTTCTCCCCGTGTCTGTGTGGGTTTCCTCCGGATTCTCCGGTTTCCTCCCACAGTCCAAAAACATGGATCAAGTCAATTGCGTTCTCCAAATTGTCCCATATAGAGTGTGTATGTGTGCGTGTCTGTGTGAGTGTGTGCCCAGCGATAGATTGGCGCCCTGTCCTGGGTGTATCTGCCCAGCGCCCGAAACGTTCTCCCCTGGATGGGCATGGGGAACCCCACCGTGACCCTTATATAGGATAAAGCGGAAGATAATGGATGGATGGTTATAACTGACAACTAATGGAAATTCAGTATCTCAGAAAATTTTAATATTACTTCATCAATTCAAAAAAAAAAATCTTTTAGAAATGTTGGCCAACTGAAGTATGAGCACATGTACAGCACTCAATATTTAGTTGGGGCTCCTTTGGCCTGGATCGCCTGGATGCGGAGTGACATGGAGTCAATTAGTCAGTGGCACTGCTCATGGGTTATGAGAGCTCAATTAATCCTCTGGCCTTCATCTATTTGGAATTGTTGTGTCTGGAGTATCTCATCTTGCTCTAGAATTCCTCTAGATGGGGTTTAAGTCTCTATGGGCTGCGGTTGCCTTGAACTTAAAAAAACACAGTGGACCAACAGCAGCAGATGACCTGGCACCCCAAACCGTCACTGAATGTGGAAACTTTACACTGGACCTCAAGCAACGGGGATTCTGTGCCTCTCCTCTCTTCCTCCAGACTCTGGGACCTTGATTTCTCAAGGAAATGCAAAATTCACTTTCATCAGTGAACATGACTTTGGACCACTCAGCAGCAGTCCAGTCCTTTTTGTCTTTAGCCCAGGCAAAATGTTTCAGATGCTGTCTCTTGTTCAAGAGTGGCTTGACACAATAAATGCGACAGCTGAAACCCATGTCTTCCATACGTCTGTGCACAGTGGTTCTTGAAACACTGACTCCAGCTGCAAACCACACTTTGTGAATCTCCCCCACATTTTTGAATGGGTTTTGTTTTACAATCCTCTCCAGGGTGCAGTTATTCCTATTGCTTGTACACTTTTTTTGACCACATCTTTTCCTTTCCTTTGCTTTTTTATTAATGTGCTTGGACACCGAGCTCTGTGAACAGCCAGCCTCTTTAGCAATGTTTTTTTGTGTCCTTCTGTCCTTGTGCAAGGTGTCAATGGTCGTCTTTTAGACAACTTTCAAGTCAGCAGTCTTCCCCATTATTGTGTAGCCTACAGAACTAGACTGTGTATCATTTAAAGGCCTTTGCAGGTTGTTTGAGTTAATAAGCTGATTAGAGTGTGGAACCAGGTGTCTTCAATATTGAACCTTTTCACAATATTCTAATTTCGAGATTTGGATTTTCATTTGTTGTCAGTCATCAGATTGTTTTATTTTAATAAAATAATTTAAAATATATTAGTCTGTGTGTAATGAATGAATATTATATACAAGTTTCACTTTCTGAATGGAATTACTGAAATAAATAAACTTTTCATGATATTCTAATTTTATGACCAGCACCTATACATAGGTGTTACTGGCAAGCCTTAAATCAGATTGTCCAACATGTCTGTGTTCAACTTCAAATGTTTGAGTGTTTTAACCATACCTAAAATATGCACTGACATATAGAGCTTTGAATCATTTCTGTCTTTACTTTGTGTGCCCCACAGTCAGGGGTATTGTGCAATAATACTATCATAAATGTAAAAGTCAGAATTTGCTCTTTTTTTCCCCCAATTTTAATTTTATGTATCAAATCTGACACTGACACTTAGTGGTTAGCACGTTCGCCTCTCAGCACTAGGGATTCCCGGTTCGAATCCCCATCTGGGTGGAGTTTCCATGTTCTCCCCGTGTCTGTGTGGGTTTCCTCCGGGTTCTCCGGTTTCCTCCCACAGTCCAAAAACATGGATCAAGTCAATTGAGTTCTCCATATTGCCCCATATAGAGTGTGTATGCGTGCGTGTCTGTGTGAGTGAGTGTGTGCCCAGCGATAGATTGGCGCCCTGTCCTGGGTGTATCTGCCCAGCGCCCGAAACTTTCTCCCCTGGATGGGCATGGGGAACCCCACCGCGACCCTAATATAGGAAAAGCGGAAGATAATGAATGAAAACTGACACCTTAACCCGGGAAGTGACTAATCAGTTATCGGGAAATAAGTTAAAGTTGGCGAAGACAAGTTTACATTTGTGGGGTAGATTTAGGTGCTTATAAATTTAGGAATAAAGACTTAACACATATTTTACCTGAGCTGAGAAGGTAAGGTGAGGCATGATGTGATAATATTTCACATAGGTGTTATAGGCTACCAGGTATATTTTTTATACATTTTGTAAGAGACATGGTTATTATTTTAATTTTCAAAAACTGATTTCCATGTCAGTAATCACATTTTGACCAACACTATCCAAATCGTTTGTTAATATATCACTTAAAATAAGCATTGAATGAACTTTTGGTTAAAAAACTTTTGAAGTGGCCTTTTCAGGCTGTTTTAAAAAAGGATTGCATTTATGTTTTCAGGCATTTTTTTTTATCTAGTCATAAAATTGGCACTTATATAATGCTGCTTTCACATTTTAAATGTTACTCATATTTCAAAACAAGTCCTGGGCGTCTCTTGGTCATGGGTCACCCACAACTTAGGCTTTCAGCCCTGACTAAATTTATTAGGTGGCAGCTGGTGTGGGTATATATAGAACACAGGTGGTCATGAGAGCCATGGGGACCTGCGACTTAGTGCCACGATCAAGTGGTTTGTAGATACATGACAGAACAATGCAGATCCAGGTTTTGGCTCTCATCATGTCAAACACAGGGTGATACCTGCCATCCTAATGAGCACCTTAGAATTGCTGTCTTTTTCTGATGGTTTTCAAATGATAGTTAAAGCGTTCTATATTCCACTGGTCATTCACGTTATGGATTCATGTTTGAAGGATTCTTAGCTTGCTGCTACACTCATATTAATATTTAATTTAATAGTTTCTATTACCTTTTCACACCTAGCTGTACATCTATTATTATTTTAAGTTGTTTTTGTGGTTTTTAACTTGATATCTAGCTAAATCAGGAGGAACGTGAAGCTATTACTTATTCACAGGACAATGAAATTGCAACATTTTTAACATTTTAAGTTATTTGAATTGCATTTAGTTATTTTTTTACATCACCACCTGGCCAAAAACATTTTTTGAAAATCAACAAGTAAGAATCACTGTAAATATGTTCTGGAAAATTGTGGTATTGACACAAAAACAAGATTACATGAGTCCTGAAATATTAGCAAAGCAGGCACACTGTATGATTTTAATATAACTTGTTCATGCTCTTTCTGCTCTACCAAACCTCTAACCTGATATAGCTTTAGGAATTTTAATCTGGTTGTTTAGGCTAAGACATTTTGACGTTTATGTTTTATACATTTTTACCTATTATGTTTGTGGATTTTAAAACGTTACTAATCGAGTGAGCAGTGGAAAAGCCAGTTCTTTGTTGCTACTACTAAAAAGTTGAATCGCAATAAAGGCTGTGTGGTGCTAATAAATAACCACCAACAATATATATATATATATATATATATATATATATATATATATATATATATATATATATATATATATATATATATATATATAAGGTTTAATTAAGTTTCAAATACTGGACAAATATTTTCCAGTAGCATCACAATGAGTGTGCGGTCTGGCTGTAAAAGCTTAGAGAGCTTCTTACCTGTCTCTCATTCCTAATTAAGACCATGCTACTGTCCTCCTTACCCACTTGCCCGCAACTCTGAAAGCCTCTTCACTGCCAGCCCTCACATGACTTATTGCTTAGCATAAACCAGCCACCTGATTAGGTTAGGTGTTTGTTTTTACCTAGGGAATATTTTATTTAACCTGTAGTAAAATCGAAGTGATCTAGAGTCAAGGTTTTGTGCAAAAATGTTTTGCATTTTCTCTTATTCTCTTTGAATATTTGGCAAATTAAAACTTTTAATGTCTACATGTTTTTACTTTGAGATGTGGAATTACAAGTCCCTTCCACTCCACCCGCCCGCATTATGTGTATTTGTTTCTGACACTAAATGAGCCATGTGTAATTTTTTGCTCTGTCTCTTTGATCAGTGCTGTAAACCCTGTTGCTGTTTATTCTGTCACCGTCATGCAAGCATACAATTAAAATTCTTGTTTGAAGCCCTGCCATGACTTCTGAGAAAAGTATTGCAGACAACAGTGTGCAACCCTATTTACAATTCAAGTGTTACAGAATGATACATTAATAAAAAGCTTCACAATAGTGGTTTCGATGATTCAAAGGTGGGGTGAAGAAAAATTACAGCATCAGCTGGCCTCTACCATTTCCTCCATGGTTTTGTTCATAGGAGTTATGAGCCTGTGATTATGAGCTGGTTAGTCACATGCTTAAAATAAAGACATGCATCAAATTGACAGACCAGGTGCAAAACTTGCATTAAAAACATTGTCAATGTGATCAGAAATCTTAGATACTACAGCACAATAGTTGATGACTAAGCTGGGTTATGGCTGTCCCATTAATTCAGTATTAATGCAAGTGTTGAGCACTCGCAGAAAAACTAAAGGCTTCTGAGAAGGTAAGCTTGCCTCCACATTTCAGCAGATCATATTGCCTCAATTTGGTCTAATGGTAACTAGGATTTTTTTCTCTCCTAAACACAGTCTTGTTAAGCATTTTCTTTATATTTATGTTTATATCTGTATTGTTTATAATTGTAAATAAACATAATCATTACAATAATCATAATTGTTGTAACTAATTATGCTATTTGCTTTACTATCTATTCTCTGTATTTGCTTGTAAGCTTTTTGGGATAAATTGTCTTGATCTTTGATTTTTCACTATAAAATACTTTTTATAAAGCATCTCAAAATATTCTAAATTATGGAACTCATTAAATAACTGACATGCATTATTATTTATTTAAGTAGATTTGGTATGGAAAAAAAATTGTTAAAAACTAAAATACAACAATACAGAATTTACCTACAATATGTAATTAATTAAAAACATATATAAAAATAAGTGTTTACATTTATTAAAATTGTACATGTTGTTTCAGTGCTCATGTTGCAAATACAAAACAATGTGACTTGCGATACACAGTTTGCCTATTCATTTTTATCTTTTTAACTTTGTGATGTTTTAGTTGGCTTGTAATATTCTCACAGATTTGCATTCTAATTATCAATAGGGCACATTCTGCATCATTGTGTGACCAGTATTGATCTTGATAAGCAAAATGTTTTATTTAGAAATCATGTATGTTGGATGCTGTGAGTAAAGCAACTGAAAAAAAACATCTATTCTAACAATTACAGATTTAGATACTTTCTTTGCCTCTTAAGGCCCAAGTAAAAACACAAGATAAAAGTGAACAGATACAGATTAAATAGTGTAATTGTTAAAATCTTTTTGACAATAAAATGTTATAGGCATCATAAATAAATGTTGATTTCTAAAAAAAAAAAAAAAAAAAAAAAAAAAAAAAAAAAAAAAAAAAAAAAGTAACATACACTGTTTAGCTAAAATAAAGTTTTTAGATTTTATTGATCTCTTCGTTCAAAATACTCTTCTGACTCTTCTGGCAAATGTAGCAATAAACCAGGATTGTAGTACTTTCTGTGTTTTTTTAAAAGTCACTTTAAAGAAGCTATATTTTAGATTTACAAAGCAAATGTGCATATTTAAAATCATCCTGTAGCTTCTTCTAGAGTCAAGTCCTAAAATGACCTGCATAATAATTCTTCAATAAATGTTGAGAGGGTTGAAAGCCAACAGTGACCTTACTATATGCAGTTTGTATGCACTCAACATGTATGCATTGGTGGCCCCTAATTGTCCTCATTTTCTCCTACAAAGAATTTACATGGGTTAAAAATTCTGGATTGCTCCACATGTGATTGTTGTTTGTCTGCCTTGCAGTGGACTGGAGAACTGTTCAGGCTGTTTCCTCATCTTTTGCTTAATGAGCACTGAGATAAGATCCAGCACTTCTATTCACCCCAAGTGATTTAGTATTACATTACAGAATTCTGATGCTTTTCTCCAAGGCATGGTTGGGTTCAGGCATAATACAACATCCCTGAAACATTCAATCTAAAGAGCCCTGCTTAAGTGCCCATGATGGCAACTTTTTCTACATTGATTCAGGATTTAAACCCCTTACCTTCAGATTAATAGCCCAAGATCCTAACCAAGACAAACAAAAAGCTTAGCTTCCAATAATTGCAATAAACTCTGGTCTTTTCTTTTTATTAAGAACACATATTTAGTGCAATAATATTGTATTAATAAGTCCCAATGCTGTTATATATTGGTGGTATATGTCACATGTCCAGTCAAATTGGTTAGACTCAACTGTTATATATTTAATTGCCAACTATCAGATATCTACACAACACACATACAACATACATGCATTGTCACTGTGCCACAGAACATACAATTAAGCCTGCTAGGCTTAGTAGTCACTATACGTATTTTTTATTATTTTTTTTTTTTTGAGAATACAGCAAAAACCAGGCGGCGGCACGGTGGCTTAGTGGTTAGCACATTTGCCTCTCAGCTCTAGTGATTCACGGTTCGAATCCCAATCTGGGTGGAGTTTCCATGTTCTCCCCGTGTCCGCGTGGGTTTCCTCCGGGTTCTCCGGTTTCCTCCCACAGTCCAAAAAACATGGATCAAGTCTATAGAATTCTCCAAATTGCCCCATATAGAGTGTGTCTGTGTGAGTGAGTGTGTGCCCAGCAATGGATTGGCGCCCTGTCCTGCGTGTATCTGCCCAGCGCCCGAAACGTTCTCTCCTGGATGGGCCCACCGCGACCCTACCAGAGGATAAAGCGAGAGATAATCGAAGGAATGGATACAGGGTAAACCAGTACTCACCAACCCTATTTCCAGGCCCTGACCATTTTAAACAATCAATGCCCAAAAGCCCAAGCAATTGACCTATTTTAAAAACATCCTGCTTTGATAAGATCACAGAAGGCAAGATAAAACCTACATAAACAAATATCGGCAGCGATGGATTGGCGCCCTGTCCTGCGTGTATCTGCCCAGCGCCCGAAACGTTCTCTCCTGGATGGGCATGGGGATTCCCCCCCCCCCCTCCCCCGACTCTAATATAGGATAAAGCGGGAGATAATGAATGAATGCGGCACGGTGGCTTAGTGGTTAGCACGTTCGCCTCTCAGCGCTAGGGATTCCCGGTTCGAATCCCCATCTGGGTGGAGTTTCCATGTCCTCCCCGTGTCCGCGTGGGTTTCCTCCGGGTTCTCCCGTTTCCTCCCACAGTCCAAAAACATGGATCAAGTTCATTCAGTTCTCTAAATTGCCCCATATAGAGTGTGTTTGAGTGAGTGAGTGTGTACCCAGCGATGGATTGTCGCCCTGTCCTGCGTGTATCTGCCCAGCGCCCGAAACGTTCTCTCCTGGATGGGCATGGGGAACCCCACCGCGACCCTACCAGAGGATAAAGCGAGAGATAATCGAAGGAATGGATACAGCGTAAACCAGTACTCACCAACCCTATTTCCAGGCCCTGACCAGTTTAAACAATCAATGCCCAAAAGCCCAAGCAATTAACCTATTTTAAAAACATCCTGCTTTGATAAGATCACAGAAGGCAAGATAAAACCTACATAAACAAATATCGGCAGCGATGGATTGGCGCCCTGTCCTGGGTCTATCTGCCCAGCGCCCGAGACGTTCTCCCCTGGATGGGCATGGGGATTCCTTCCCCCCCCCCCCCCGACTCTAATATAGGATAAAGCGGGAGATAATGAATGAATGAAGGCGGCATGGTGGCTTAGTGGTTAGCACGTTCGCCTCTCAGCGCTAGGGATTCCCGGTTCGAATCCCCATCTGGGTGGAGTTTCCATGTCCTCCCCGTGTCCGTGTGGGTTTCCTCCGGGTTCTCCGGTTTCCTCCCACAGTCCAAAAACATGGATCAAGTTAATTGAGTTCTCTAAATTGCCCCATATAGAGTGTGTTTGAGTGTGTGAGTGTGTACCCAGCGATGGATTGGCGCCCTGTCCTGGGTCTATCTGCCCAGCGCCCGAAACGTTCTCTCCTGGATGGGCATGGGGAACCCCACCGCGACCCTACCAGAGGATAAAGCGAGAGATAATCGAAGGAATGGATACAGCGTAAACCAGTACTCACCAACCCTATTTCCAGGCCCTGACCATTTTAAACAATCAATGCCCAAAAGCCCAAGCAATTGACCTATTTTAAAAACATCCTGCTTTGATAAGATCACAGAAGGCAAGATAAAACCTACATAAACAAATATCGGCAGCGATGGATTGGCGCCCTGTCCTGGGTCTATCTGCCCAGCGCCCGAGACGTTCTCCCCTGGATGGGCATGGGGAAACCCCCCCCCCCCCCCCCGCGACTCTAATATAGGATAAAGCGGGAGATAATGAATGAATGAATGAATAATGAATGAATGAATGATCAAATATCGGTTATGTTGTGTGTATAAAAAAAAAAAAAAAAAAAAAAAACTGACTGACTGACTGAAGAAGAAAAAAGCAACACGTGCATTTCTCATTGGTTTTAAATACGATAATTAACATGTATAATTAACATTATCGGGTTTTTCTTGGCTGAACTACAGACGGGAGAAAATAGAGCGTGCAGTTGGCCTGTTCAGTCGTAAGCAGTAAGCGCATTAGAGAGTGGTTTGTAGTGACATTAGCAGCTCTTGTCTGTCAGATGGACGCTGAAGGCAGATCGGACCGGTTGAGGGCAGAGCCACGCCCCCTTTTCACTCTGCACAACACCGCCGACACTGAGGCGAGCGAAACACCAGTCAAAACTCCGCTGTGTTTCTAGTTAGTGTTTTTTTTTTAGTTTAGTGACGACAATACTTCGAAAAACTCAAAACAGCAGAGAAGGCTACGTTTCGAGCGTGTTCTGTTTAAAGGAGTTTGGACAGGTGAGCGACACTTCAAAACAAGCTGTCTGTTCGTCGAAAAGGCGCTCCGTTTCTACCGTATAGCTTTCACCATATGATGTTAAAACAGTTCTTAATAACGTGTTCGTGTGTGCTAAAGTTTTTATTACAATATTCAAAGCTTGTTTTTAGCGGTTAAAACACTGAAAAAAATCGAACTCCAAAAAAATCAATCAAAAGACTTTCGGAAATTACCATCATATTCATTTTATTTATATTCTACTAGTGTCCTTACGCTACTTTTACTATTAGCCTTAATCTTTACATATTTATAATTGGTGTACAAATCGTATCATTCCAGCTATACATTTAGGCTGCTTTATTGAGACTGGTTTTGAAAATTCTAATGAATGAAAATAATGTGGAACATTCAATTAATTCTTATTATTTATTTGAACCTAGGGACTTTATAAACTCTGTATGGTTGACAAAGTTGAACTTTTAACTGGTTTTAATTCTAAGTGCTTAATATGGTCTGTCTCTCCACAGATCTAGCTTTTTCTCCATCCTCTTGGTTGTTGATGGAGTTCCTGCAGGGCAGCGGTGACTACTGCCACGCTCAACATTGCAAAGAATGAGCCAGTGTGGCATCACCTATATCTGACCACTGAATGCCAGCGGGAACATCTTTTCTATCTGCATTGTGTTTGCCCAATAAACTCCTCACCTTACCACACACCAGATGGGTTAAGGAACATTGTGGCTCAGGGCTCTTGGAGAGTGCTCCGCTTCAGCCCATGACTGATCATACTAGTGTCAGAAACCTGGCAACTGTTTTTATTTTCACTGTGAGATAGCAGAGGTCTCAGTGATTTTAGAGCCACCAAAGCACTGTTGCTGAGGAAGATTTTGTTCAGAAGCTGGTCAGCTTACAGTGTGACTGGCTCCCTGAAATGGCCAGAATGAATCGTCCAGCCCCAGTTGAACTGTGCTACAAAAACATGCGCTTCTTGATAACTCACAACCCAACAAATGCTACACTGAGCTCATTTATAGAGGTGAAAAATAAGGTCTTGATGATCTGCAACTAAGTGATGTATTAGTTTGTATACACATATAGGTTGTGTACAGACTTAATTTTCCTCCGGTTATATTACTATATGCCATGATTTTCAGGTAATTTACTTCATCACTATTCTAGCAAGGAGGACTGGTGCTATTATTATCTAGTGACATTCTTGTAATGAGCTTACACAACAGTAAGTGGGGGTGTTAAAAATCTACCCTCTTTCTCCCTGGCAAAGCAGGAATTGTATAAATATAGAAATACCAGGACTAGGAATACATTTATTTCCTGGCATTAAACTTTAAGTGTTTGTCATACTGATCAGGCCACTAGTCTTATTTTTAGCAAACAGGTCACCATGCCAGCATAGATTCTCTGTTAATCTGTTTTAATGCTACAGTGGTGCTTGTGTGTAAACTCTGTAGAACTTTCTATTGAATGTTACATATGTAGATGGCAAAAAATGCACAACGATTTAGGTATATAACTTTCTTTCTGAAAGGTCACAAAGTAAATTGGTGAACCTATTATCAAATAATTGCATTTTTTTATATTGGCTAATGTTTAAGGCAATGAGTCCACTATCAATAGAATGTCAATAGATGTATAACATTGCTTTCCATCTATTGCTTGCAAAAGATCTATTGTTTTTTTTTCTTTCTGACCACATCTTGCTTTCCATGTGATCTTTTTCAAGCAACAGATGGAAAACAATATTATACATATTTTTTGACTATACATCTATATCTAAATCATACTGTTGGTAGTATTATGGTTTGAGCTTTTTTTAGACAACAAAGCCTTGTCATTTTTTTATGGAATAGTAAATTGTTCATAAAGCAGAATTGCAAAGAAAAAAAGTCAGAATATTTGTCCATGAACAGAATTTCATATTGTAATATACATAATATACAAACATAGGCCATATTGTAAGACAACAAACAATTCTTCTTCAAAAAAAAAAAAAAATTTAAGGTTAATATTTAATAATACAATATTTTTATGCATTTGACTAAGTTTTACATTTAATGTAGAAAACTGATGGTCATATTAATATAGTGATAAAGAAAGATCTAATAATGTTATTTTGCTGTTCTAAATAAACCAAACAAGTCCTAAATTCGCAGGATTTGAAGAAATATGGAGCAACCACAGTGGTGCGAGTGTGTGAAGTAACCTATGACAAGTCACCATTGGAGAAGGATGGAATCACTGTCATGGTAGGTGTTAATCTTCAACAAAGTATATCAGTGATGAATACTAATACCCTTTTAATGAATTCTCTTATTGTAGTTAGGGGTATTTTCAGGTAACGTAATGACATTCAACACACATTTTGCTTATTTCTTATATCTAATATAGATTGAATAAGAGAATTTGACTTGTGTATCACAGCAATGTGCAAAAGTTTTAGACACTGGTGTAAAGTGTATATATAGTTTAAAAATAATACACAGTTATTGCTAAACTTAAAATTAAGTTAAAAAATTATTCAAAGAAATATTTATGCTAAGCGCACTTTGCATTTGTATTAGGTAATCAGCTGGTAGGTTGTTTCTAGCTTTTTACTTGCTACAATTCTTTGGCTGTCATGGCTGTTTCTTTTGCTGGAGTTTTTGCACATAATCTAAGAATGATTTAGTGTTGAGATTAGTGGCCATGTCTTGATTGTTTGTGTTTTGTGGAGATGCACTTTAAAAGATGTATGGATCAATGCATTGGGATGCATATTTTAGTCTTTGAATTCTAGTGTTCTATTCAGTCCTACTGCCACAACTACACTATTTTAACGTAAGCATTTAGTCCTGCATTTTGGGCAATTACATACTGGAACTAGAACAAAGACTATAAGGCAGGCTTTCTTATCTAATATCAGTGTCAGACCTCTCAAATGCCATAATTATCCCTTAAACATACTTTTTGATTGCTTAACGACAGTGTATCTTGGCTTTGTGTTAAAATTTTAAAACGTCATTCTTGACAATAAAAGTGTGACCTCTCAAACTCCTCCCTGATGGACAAGAATCTGCCTGGAGTTCTCAGCATTATAGGGGCTATCAAGTCTATAAGAGTTATTGCCCACTCACAGGGAACCCTTACTGTGTCCTACTATTTATTGTAAAAATGGTTTTCAGGTTAAGGTTAAGGTTTTCAGGTTAGTTTTTTGAGTGTGCTGATATTGTAGTGGACTCTAGTCCTTGTGTTTTTGCATATAGATCGAATAGCTTTGATAAGTTTGTGTGAGAGGGTATATACTAATAATAGCATAATCCAGTTAAAATTTTGAAATAAAAAGGGTCATGTGCATGTAAACTTGATAATGTTAAAGCATAATTAAACGTGGCTGGGAACAGATTCCTCCAAAAGCTACTAAACAAAGGAGGCCAAATGAGCCTCCGATCACTTACGAATATTCAGAACTCATCATGACTGTCCAGCGTAGCATTTCATTCACCAAGAAATAAAACTGTATTAAAATGAGTATTTAAAACCCATCCCAAATGCTTGTCCTTGTTAGCTTCCACTACAGATGTCTGGGCTAGTTTTATGCATAACTGGCAGCAAATTTAAGATCCTCTGGAGAGTTTGCTGCTCATCGGTGGCATTTTTACAAATTGTCTGAGATGAACCTTCATTAATAAGCCTTTGTTGTAAGTATTAAGTTTGTTCCTTTGGTAGAATACTACTTGCAAATTAACCATAAATTAATAATACAAATTTTAATCAATGGAGCAGCTTCAGACTTCCCTAAAGGGAAAAAGCAAAAACAATTGTAATATTTTTAAATTAATAAAGATTTGTATTTGGAGTGAAAAGTTTGAAAGTGTACACATCCAAAGTGTCTAGATATAGAGTGCTTACTGTAGCATACTGCCAGCACTATTTGTGGAGTTAGATGATGGCGTAGCACCCGCTTTTGAAGACCTTATTAGCTGAACATAGTAAGTTTCTGAAAATATTGTCTTGTCATGTTGAAGGTAGAACTGCCTTTACAACTGAAAATCTTTCACTTAGACTTTTTTCATTTTGCAGAACTTCCTGTGTTATTCTTGTGTTGTTTGTATTCTTCAACTGTTTGTGTTTTGTACACACATCCAGGCATGACAATGCTTTTTCCATCATGGACAAATTAAACAGGGTTTTATGGTTCAATTAGAAAAAAATTTACAGGTATCTTATTCTGGGATTTTTGGAGCAATCTCCAATTTTAAACTAATTCTCACAATTCTACATGCCTGTCCCTCAAATTTAAATATTTTGGAAGTAAACTAGATTAAAGCAACCAGTACTATAGTAAATACGCATAGAAATGGATCGAAGGGCATGTATAAAGGATGTAGTAAAGGACTGTTAAGACATTTCTCTGAAGGTCTGTGCAAGTAGATCCCCATTGCAACGTTGTTCTTTCAGGAAAATATCTATTGTTCATAAGATACTTGATATGGCTGCATTCACAGAAAAACTATTTTATTGTTAATTTACACTCAACTTTCAAATGAAGAGCCTTAAGCTCTTATAGGAGTTGTTTATTTTTCTTTAATCTATAGCCTTTACCTAAAAGATTCATATGTTATTGGAATCAGAATACTTTATTAATACCGAGAGGAAATTATTATTATTATTATTATTATTATTATTATTATGAAATAACTTGAATTAAATAGTGAGCACAACAGATCATCTGTGTCTTTTTATCTTAATGGCTCTTTGTATTTGCTTTTATTTGTTTATTTTTCACTCTTGGCACTTTCACTCTTTTTTTTCCCCATTACTGTCGATTTTTTTTTTCTCGATTGTTGAGTTACTATAGCAAATCATTTCTTTTTGCTATATGACCACATGTACTTATTCCTTTTTATATCAATGACTGTTATTCTAAATGTTTCAGCTGACACTGTTTCACCTTTTTTTGTCCCGTTTCACACATACCAGCCCATTTAAGCTTTCTGATATAAAAAAAATATATATTGTTTCTAAAACAAAGTATGAGTATTCTTACTCTGAAAATTTAAAACATTAAACAAAAGTCCCAGATTAAAAATTTTTTTATTTTGCCCTAGTAAATCTGACAAAACAGTCTTGACTTGGTGTGATGTGAAATTAGACTTATATCACCCTATTGCTCAGCTGCTCTTAAAGGGTTTCCCCTCTGTATCTTGTTAATACACTTATTCCCTTTTGATTCTGAATGAGAATTAAGTTTGCTTTATACCATGTGGATAGTCCCACGGTGGTCAATGTTAATAATCATTACTGCCATAGTTTTTTGTTTTAGTTTACTCCTGACACCTGAAAATGTATGTCGAATTTTATGAAGTATTTTACTTAACACATTTAGAGGTTCATTATTACTAATAACAAGGACAAGATGTTGCACAATGTAATGGGGATTTTTAGCATCAGTGGCATTAAAGGCACTTTATTCCTCTCTCTGCTCTTTACTCATTAAGGATAAAAACAGAGAGTTGTCTTTTAAATTACCCAAACTACCTGTTATGTTGGTGGGGAATCTTTAAAAAATCATGTATTTTATTTCCCTGCTCTGCTGTTTTTATTGTCCTTTCTGATTTCAAACAAGGGTAACCTGGAGTCACACATGTTGGCACAATCAGTGTTTCAGTTCAACAAGAGGCATAGTGTTCTCCGAATAGCCCTGTGATCTGTGGATTTGTCTCTGTTGTGCCGCCAGCTGCTATTTGCAGACAGGTACCACAATCTGGAAGCCACTAGAGCAAGCCTTCGTAAACACTCCTGGGAATGTGATGAAGCTAATCTCTTAGTGTGAAGTTAAAAATACTACTCTATACTTAGTTATGAAGGATATACATGCACTTCACTTGGGATTTTTGTGCCATTCACACCTTTCTAATTATTATTGCTGCTCTGACTGTGATTGGTATTAACCTTCTATGTATCTTCTTAATTTGTTTAGTTATAATATTTAAGTTCAAGTTTGGTGTTGGTGGTGCCAGGGATGTGTATTCATGAAAATCAAGAGTGTGTGAAAATAGAAACATTTGGTGTTGGAAGACAGGTGCTCTGGACCTCTCCCTTTCTTGCAACAAAATGGGTAAATTGCTGAAGAAATTACAGGTATGCAATTCAGAAACAATGCCAAGACATTTTCTACAATTAGCCTGCAGGGTTAGGGAATGGAGATAATACTGCTTTCCTGGAGAAGACTGAGCTGAAAACGCAACATGGCCTCTTGGAATTTATAGCTTTCTCTTGACAAGCCATACAAGCACAGGTTGGCTGTTAACTTCTTTAACTGAATTATACTCTTTATTTTTATCACTGGAGAGGAGCAAATAATAACCATGACTATCTTGTTTCATTGAAATAAACAGGAATAAAGGTCAGCTTGCTATACATCTAAATGCATGGCCAAAGATGTGGCTACTTCAATGGTTTCCTATTATGTTTTTCTATGCAAAAATAACAGAGAAACCTCCAGTACACATTTTACAAATATAACAGTTTTTATAGTAGGAGGACCTAAACATTGTTCAAGACAGATTTGCACCTTACATTATTGCTAAATGCTGTGTGCATGTTGGGTAGTACAAAAGAATCATAAATAATCTTTTAATATATTTACTGTTGCTAATAAATGTTTTTGCTTTAAACATGTACACTTTAATTGCCTTTAACATTAACATGTAGGTCCTAAAGATGCACATACAATTGGATTTTACATTAAAAAAGAGGGGATTCATTTGCACTAAAAAAGGTTGCTTGTATTTTGTTCTTTTTCGTTCTTTGTGGCAGTGCTTTACTATACTACTTTTTGAGTAATGACAACTAATGCTAAGTTCAAACCAACATTAAGTAACTTCCTTGCTAAGGAGTTTGCTGTAAGTTTGTGTGTAATATGTAAAAAGACTTAAATAAACCGGCGGCATGGTGGCTTAGTGGTCCAAAACAGTCCAAAAACATGGATCAAGTCAATCGAGTTCTCCAAATTGCCCCATATAGAGTGTGTCTGTGTGAGTGATTGTGTGCTCAGCGATGGATTGGCGCCCTGTTCTGGGTGTATCTGCCCAGTGCCCAAAACGTTATCCCCTAGATGGGCATGGGGAACCCCACCGCGACCCTAATGTAGGATAAAGCGGAAGATGATGGATGGATGGATGGACTTAAACTGATATGAGTCAAAATTAGTGTCATGCCTGTTAAAACTAGTGTTTATTTAAGTTAAAAGCATTTCTGTTCACTATCATCATTAATGTACAAGATAAAAAATATATATATTCCATACTTCAGTTATATTTAAAAAAGCTATACAATCTAATTATATTGAGCAATCATACATGTCAAAGTAAAATGCATGTTTTTACCACTGGCTGACTAATAAAGTTATTCACAATAATTAGAGATTTGTTCATCAAGAATATCAATAATTGACCAGAAGTGTAATGCAAGACAGTGACAGTAGAGACAGTCATTCTGTACTAAGAATATACCAATAACAATTTTAAGGCCATTTAATTTGAAACTAATGTTGCTGGTTTTGTTCTTATGCAATACTTCAAATAAAAAAAATTCAAATCATTTTAAGAGGTCTGTTTAAAAAAAATACTATAGAAAATTCAAATTTTTAATGGCTTCTTCTAAGCCTTGAAGCATAGAAAATATGTTTGCAAAAGATCATATTGTGTACCATTACCATGTGTTTCTGCAGTTATTAGAATGTAACTAATTCCCTTTAGTTTGAATGTAAGAGGTCATCCTGTATATAAACCAGATCTGTTCAGCTTTTTTTATTTTGACACTAAATGTTGTGGTGTACTTGTTCCTGTTGGTGCTGATTTAAAGTGGGAAAGACAGCAGCATGACTGTTTAGTACAGTACAGTACATTCTGTGTTTGTCATGTCACAGCTTGCATGGATCACAAGAATCATCAAAAACCTTTCGCTACTTGGTGTGACTTAACTACAGTGAAGATTCTGTTCAACTGAAGGCTTGAGAAAGTGCCTCCTTCTTCAAATAACACATTTTTCACTGAACTAGCTGTGAAGCCAGTTGTCACTTTTTTTAATAGCTTTTTTTCTTACCCTTGTGTTCTGTATTTATGAAATGAACAATGTGCATGCTGCATATCATTGGATGGCCTGTCTTACAAGGCCCAATGTTAAAAAAGTTTGTTTCAGTATGTCCTAATCTCATTTTTGTGTTTTGTAGGACTGGCCCTTTGATGATGGTGCCCCTCCTCCAACTACAATAGTGGATGACTGGCTTTCGCTCCTGAAGAATAAGTTTTGTGAAGATCCTGGCAGCTGTGTGGCTGTGCACTGTGTTGCAGGACTTGGCCGGTATGTAAAATAAATGTAAATTAACTTGCCGTCTGTAGCAGTTTCACAAGAAATATTACAATCCACAAATATTTTGGAACATTTGAATCTCAGAATGTGTATTAATTAATCTAATAATTATCATTATATTATTCACTTTTAAATGGATGTTTTAATCAAAATGTAACATTTTGAATTTCTAAGTCAGAGTTGTTTTCGAGGTCAGGTTTTGAGAAGGCCAACCCATTAAATTGTGTTTTTATGGACCACTTTCTGCCAGGACATTGGTATGATGGATTAGGAAATTGACTTTCTTTTATTGACAATAATGTAGTCTAAATAAAGTCTAAAATGTCTGAAAATTGATATTCACCCTTTATCATCATTTTTATCTGCAGTGTAACTCCTCTGTTTACAGTTATATAAACAAAAACACAATAAAATGCACACACACACACACACTTTAGAAAAAAAAGTTATTGCATTTATGTTAATTATTGTTTTATTCAGGGTGGTTGAAGGGGGATAAAACAAACCCTGACAAAAGGAATGGTGTCTATAAAATTGACCATATAGTATACAAGTATGTAGGAAAACAGAAGTTGATGATGGCTGTGCTGGGAATGATTCTCATAATATAGTTTGTTGACTTATCCCAGATTCCCCTGAGCATCCGTCCTGTTAAACGCCCGCCCTAACCTGAATTATGCAGAGTTCATTAAGTAAGCAACATGTAACCTTGCCAAAACCAACTGTTCAGTGTCCTCTCCCCCTATATTATTATATATTGAAACCTGACAATGAAAAATGAAGCAGTTTCTTTTAATTGCCTGTAGGCACATTCATGTTAATTAAGCTCCTGCTTGTGAACACAAACTCAAAAAGTAACTAACTGAGAATTCGCAGCTTTTGAGGCAATCACAGCTGAGTCTGACTCTGGCTGGTGAAGCACCAGGCTCTCTGACGTTGTTTGTCGGCCCTGAGGGAGCCCTCTGCACATCTTGACTTGAAGCCAATGTTTGTTTTACTCGGGCAAGATTGTTATGTTATTGATCCAGAGGGGGCTTGTTTGGGTTGGGTTTTACTAGATATTTCAAAGTTTTCATATTGGCAAAGTTTTGAACCATGTAGCAAAATTAGATTTTACAGACTTTAATATTTGAATAAAAACACCCTGTGTTTTTATATATTTTTTTAAACACAGTACCTATTTAATTCTGTATCTCTGGGTGCTTTCATTACTGAATATTATCTGAGGAACAGAATCAGAGTTTAGTTTAAGCAGGTTCAATTGTACGAGTTGTTAGGCGTGGGAATTAAGACTGAAGTAAAAGGGTCAAATCCAAAGTTCCCTTTTTAATAGTTGTTCTCTGTTTGTTTATTTGTGCTTAAAAATGTAACAGCCATACATAAAATCTTTATATATCTTTTTTGACTCACTACACTCACTATTTTTATTCACACTCTGGGTCGCTCATACACAGCTGTGAGCTTTCTCTCTCTCACTCACTTTCTCTTTCTCTTGCTCTCTTTCACTTACACTACATCTATGCTAATTATTTTTTTATTTTAAATGTAAGACCCTTTGCAAGATTTACGGTTCACATCCAAAGTACCACAGTTTTTAAGTTGCTAAAATTAAAGACTTTTTTTAAAGAGCCCATTCCACTGTGAAAGATGGATAGAGGGAAAAACAGTGGTTTTAAAAACCTCACACTTTTTGATTTTTGATTTATTCTGTCACTTTGCAACCACCTGTACAGCTTTCTGCTTCCTTTACATGTTAATTTTGTGTTTACAGACAAAAACTAATGAAACATATGCGTTTTGGCATTTATGATGCATATTATCTAGCTCCTGTGATCGACTTTAAATAAAGTATACTCGATTTAGACCAGATGAGGAAATGCAGGGACAGTGGGGGAAAACTGTTCTAAATTAGGATTTTGATATAGACAATCTTAAATTTCTCATATCTTAACAACCCTAGTGTAGACTTGTTATTTGTTTAAATGTTATGAGAAATAACAGGATTGAAACTTTCCAGTTAAAATTACTTCAGACCATGGTACAACAATTCAGTCACTGTAGTGCAACATGTTTTCAGAAGCAGTAAAAGTATTGTTAGCTGGCTGTTCATGTACGTCATCATTGTGCTGTATGGCTGGATAAATACGGAGAAACCCATCTTGTGGGAACTCTGCTGTTTCTCTTTAGCAAGACCTCAGGCTTGTTTATTTTGCTCAGTTTCTCTGTAGCTCAGCTGCATTTCTGTTTTGCAGAGCTCCAGTTTTGGTGGCCCTGGCTCTAATTGAAAGTGGAATGAAGTATGAAGATGCCATCCAGCTTATCAGACAGTAAGTCTAATGAAGTTGGTATAGTGACAGATGATCGCGTCAGTAACTGAATACTTATGTAGTGGGTAAATTTAAGAAAATAGCAATTACATCTTTATATAACAAAGAACAAGCAAAGAATATTTAATTGTCTTGCTTGTAATTTATTCTGTTGTGGTCTTTTAGGAAACGAAGAGGAGCCATCAACAGCAAGCAGCTGACCTACCTAGAGAAGTATAGGCCAAAGCATAGACTACGCTTTAAAGATCCACACAACCACAAGAACAAGTGCTGCCTCATGTGAACTACACTCATGTGCTACTGAAAAAATCTGTGGACAAACAGGACTATAGCCACAAGACAACACAGTGTGTTTGCAATCCGTTTTAAAAAAAAAAAAACTTATCATTTGGAGGACAGAGAACTTCTTTGTAACGTTTGAGACCTGTTAGGACAGGGTCTTTACAAGCTCAGGACTGTGAATGACCGGCCTCTTCAGATTTGTCCATAAAATTTTATCATATTTTTACTAGATGATTGTGTTAATGCACACATACACACACGCGTGTGCACACATTGTCTTCAAATACAACCTGCAGTCATGGTCTGAGAAGACATTCTGGTCCTTGTAGTGGGATTACAATATATGAATTAAATATATCATCTTGTCTTTTTGTTATCTCACATATGACATATATGTACAGTTTAACTATTTTTGGTGGCTGGTGACAATTTATAGAAGAGCTATAATTTTTTACATTGTGATATGAACTGTTTTGGGATTAAGGCACTGCACCACTAGCACTGTGTATGTGAGTGGGCTGAATATTAAGTAGCACTTCACTTATTATTTTTAATAGTACAGTGAAATGAATTCACCTTGTACAAGATTATTGGTGAAGAAACAGGTCAGATTCTCTCAGTGCTTTGTGATGCTGCTTAATTCCTTGTATTGTTGCTGTTTTTGCAGGGTAAAAGCATGCAGTTTTAAGTCTCTTCACGTAATATGCCATGCTGTTAATAAACTAGGAAGGAAATAAAGCTGTGCAATTAGAAGAGTCTTCTCATTTATTGAGACTAAAGAAACAAGACTCTGGTCTTGGAAAACGTGCTCAAGAGATCAAGAAATGAATGTTTTGTCACAGGTTTTTGCCTTTTGAAATGAAACATTTTGTTCACAATGAATAAAATTCAAATAATAAAGTTGTGAAGTTTATCATGATTTAAGAGCTTTGATTCTGTTATATTTGGTAAGAGGGTGAGAAAAACAGTATTATAAAGTTATAAATATGTCAAAATAAGTTAATCTTTTTTTTTTTTTTTTTTTTTTTTTGAGATTTGCGGCCTGAAGAGTGTGTGTGTGTATTCATTCATTCATTCATTATCTCCCGATTTAACCTCTATTAGGGTCGCGGTGGGGTTCCCCATGCCCATACAGGGGAGAACATCTCGGGCACTGGGCAGATACACCCAGGACAGGACGCCAATCCATCGCTGGGTACACACTCACACACTCAAACAAACTCTATATGGGGCAATTTAGAGAACTCAATTACCTTGATCCATGTTTTTGGACTGTGGGAGGAAACCGGAGAACCCGCGGACATGGGGAGAACATGGAAACTCCACCCAGATGGGGATTCGAACCGGGAATCCCTAGCGCTGAGAGGCGAACGTGCTAACCACTAAGCCACCGTGCTGCCGTGTGTGTATTTTATATATATATATTATATACATTTTTTAATTGTATTTGTACCAACCCAAGACCATTAATTTAGTGTGCACATAAAAAAATGTTTTCTTCTGATCGGCAGAACCACTTCTGAGTTGTCTTTTTTCGGAATTCACCGTGTCACTGCCTGATATTAAATGTGTGTTTGTTATCCAAAGAACTGTGATGTCCACTGGTGATAACCAAAGTTAATGCCAACATGAAAGGAACAAAAAGTAATTTCATTCATCTTTATTTAAGTAAACATCTATTGAATAAATTTTTTGTTTCAAATTTTGTCTCTGGTTCTTGCCCTTTAAACTTATCAATTGTACCCTTATTGACAGACTGGAACTTATTAAACAGTATTATGTCTTGATTATGGGCGGGACAGTGGCTTAGTGGTTAGCACGTTCGCCTCTCAGCGCTAGGGATTCCCAGTTTGAATCCCAATCTTGTTGGAGTGTCCATGTTCTCCCTGTGTCCGTGTGAGTTTCCTCCGGGTTCTCCGGTTTCCTCCCACAGTCCAAAAACATGAATCAATGTCAACTGAATTCTCCAAATTGCCCCATATAGAGTGTGTTTGTGTGGTTCTGGATGGGCATGAGGAACTCCCCACCACCCTAGTAGAGGGTAAAGCGGAAGGTGATGGATGGATGGATCTTGATTAACTTTCACGAAAGTAAATGATACAATCACCAGCTGCTTAAGAAATGAAAATAGATATAAAGAAGTTATCAATAATGTAAAAAAATAAAAATATCTTGAAATTAAAGATGTCTATAACTGAAAAAATATAACATTACAAAACATATGTCATTCCACATGATCTTTACTTTATAAGTATACTGTACTACTAGTTCTACTTGCTACTTCCAGTTCTAATTCACCAAAAGTTTCACAGTGATGGACAAATAAATAAAAATGATCATAATAGCTGATAAAATGATCATTGTAGACTTACAAATTCTACAATCCTGGTTTATATAACTTATTTAGTAAAATTAAGGTAAAAATCGTGGAAAGAATGATATACAATATCAAAAATATTGTCTAAAAATCATTGTAGTATATTTTAATATACAATATTACAAAATTATCAATAAAAATTATTTTCTGATTATTATGTGTCTGATTAATATAATTTTCCATACAACCAATGTTGGGATCCTGTGGAAGATGATCATATTTTACATGGGAAAAAGAAGCAGAGCTACTTATTACGGAACATAAATCTGACTACGGAAACCAAATTTGACCGTATAATGTAGTTCACCCCTGTTTTTGCCTGAATTTGTAATGATAATTATTTTTAATTGATTATTTGTTAGAGAGGCGGCACGGTGGCTTAGTGGTTAGCACGTTCGCCTCTCAGCGCTAGGGATTCCCGGTTCGAATCCCCATCTGGGTGGAGTTTCCATGTTCTCCCCGTGTCCGTGTGGGTTTTCTCCGGGTTCTCCTGTTTCCTCCCACAGTCCAAAAACATGGATCAAGTTAATTGAGTTCTCTAAATTGCCCCATATAGAGTGTGTTTGAGTGTGTGAGTGTGTACCCAGCGATGGATTGGCGCCCTGTCCTGGGTCTATCTGCCCAGCGCCCGAGACGTTCTCCCCTGGATGGGCATGGGGAACCCCACCGCGACCCTAATAGAGGATAAAGCGGGAGATAATGAATGAATATTTGTTAGAGAAACGTAAAAAACAGAAATTCAGAATCGTGAATTGTATTCAGGAATGAAATTCATTTCTACATATGCTTCTCTTCATTCTTACATATAATTGTGTGTTAAACAGTTTTGGTGTGCTCTTTGTTAATCACATAAAAACATAAAAATGAATCGATAATAAAAATTGTAACGTTAATATCAATGTCTTGAAAAAATGACAAGAAATAAACCCGTGGTTGGCTATTATGAAGGATAAATGTAGCAGCTGAAGACATATTAGAGTGACCTGGAAAATCATTTACCTTTGAATGGGATTTTTTTTTAAGTTAGAGAAAGAAACAATAATGAATAAACGTTTCTACATTCAAAAGTTTTATTTACATGCGCTTTTTTCCACCCGCGAGTGTTGTTGTGTGGCTGCGTTCCAAACTACAACATATTGCGCTATGTAGGGGGTCTAATAAAAACTACAATGTCGATGGGTTCTAGTGTAACTTGGTGCGATCAGCACCGAGTGATGGTTATGCTGTTTGAAACCCAGCCTTTGTAACAGGTTCTTGCTACCGGAACCCCCCCCTCTTAGTAGCTCCTCGCTGTTAGCTCGGCTAGCGGTTGGTGCTAGTAGAACTAGCGTCGATGTCTAGATTTTGCAGATCCGCCATATTTTCCAGCAGAAGAGCCTGAGAGGTAAAAAGCATGATAAAATGGACCAAACCACGAGCAAACGAACGAGTCTCTTTCGTTAGACGTGTCTCACGTTGTAATGTATTCGGATTGTGTCATTTAATATGTGCGAGTTAAAATGACAGTCTTTAAAGCGACTAACCTAAGTAGCTTAGCCTTCTAGCTTTCTGTTAACTAGCTAGTGACTTGTCGCCGTGTTTCGAATGCCTGTATCTGCTCTGTGCTTCACATATAGAGCGTTAGAACAATCCGTGACTCTTTAAGTGTGGGTGATTGTGTTCTAAACGTGCATGCGTTGTTCTTCGGGTTATTATCATGTGCTGTGTGTTCTCCAGTCACCGCCCGGCTTTGATGTGGCGTGTGCGTTAGCAGCACAGATCCACCCAACGCCGTGTTCTACACCGAGTCTGTAGAACGCCGCGTTAAAATCCTCCTCCGCTCGCCACAGTGAATCGCCCGCGACAATCTAAAAACCCCTGCATGGCCGTTAATGTATAGTCGTGGAGGTTTGTGTGTTTAAGGCGTGGCAAACGTTAACGTTAACCTAGTAAACCTGTTAGCGAGCTGGGTTCTTTCAACTGCTCTCATAGCACTGTGCTTGTATCCAGATCGCGGGCTGTAATTCGATCTGTTGATGATTTCTTTTTTAAGATCGTGTTTATCCCGTCAGTTGTGTAGCTGAAAAATCTTGTTCACGCAGTTGCGCTCCGTTATCGCGTCGATCTGACAGAACTACATCGATTTAGTTTACGTTCATCAATTTCCCCTACGACGACAAGCTAAAGATCAATTTTGCCCACCGCGCACCTTTTAACGTTTTGTCTCTCCGCCTCGTCTGTTGTGTTAACTCTCAACTGTCACACATCAAATGAGATTGAGTAAAAGTGAAGGAATAAAGTGAAATTTATGGGCTTTCCGGAGATGCTTTAAAGGTCATTGTGTGATTTAAAGAACTGGTGCTAAAATTGAACATGTACAGTACTTTAAGGCAGTTGTCTAAATTGTGGTCAATTCTTTCAACTGGATTATTGGCCTCAATGTTAAGAGTTTGGGCTGCACCTCGCACTGTTGACCCATTGAGTTGTACCAGTAACCCTCAGTGGATCAGGCTTTTGTCTTCTGCATCTGTTTATTTATTTATTTTTTTACCTGATAGTAACTTCAGAATGTTGTTAATGTAAATGTGATTCCTGTTGCATAGAGACATTCAGTATTGAGGAAGCCTTGAGGAATGACATTGTGGAGTGCTGTGACCCCTGAATAAAATGCTGGATGTCCTTGCATAGCATCTACATTCAGGTGAGTTTTTTTTTTCCCTCTCACAGCAGTGGGTTACTGTGCATCTTTGTGTTTTCATTTTAGCATCCATAATTCATAAGAACAATATTGACAGTACCCATATTAATTCCAGTGATCTTTCAAATCAAAGTGTCTGGATTGTAAACATAATACGAGTTGTGCATGAGCCATGCTGCTGTTATGGTATTACAGTAAAAAAAAAAAAAAAAAAAACGAACTGAAATTTATATCAGCTTTCAACCTGCACCAATGTGTGCAAAGCAATGACTTTGATTCTGTATGTCTTAAAATCTAAAAATTAATATAATGCAGTAATCTATTATTTGATATTTGTGTTGTTTTTATGTTTGTTTTGGTAATCACATCACATTTTTAAAAAGGCCAAATCTCATAATTTATTAGCACGTTGGAACACCAACCAGGAGTATTCTTCTGAAAAATATGCTTTGAGGAGAAATATTGATTACCTTTTCTTCATGGACCCATGTTACCATTTACTATCACTGCTTGAGTATGCTAAGCAACACGGACTTAAAAACAGAGATTTTGAAATAAGGATTTAAAAAAAAGATCCCGCTTAATGCCACCTTTTGCTTGCTTTACCTGTTTTGCATCTCTGAAAGCTTTGCATTGATTAGACCCACCATTTTGTATCCTGTCTTTTTTTCATTTATTCGTGGTAGTGGAAAATGGTGTTTCATGTTTGGTTAAAATTCATCTTAAGAGTTGGTTTGTATTGTTTCGCATTATTATGGTTTTCTCATGCTTAGTAATTTTTTAAAGTCATTTTTACCTCAAGAGTTAATTTACATTAACAAGCAATGTTTTTTTTTTTCAATTCATATGCCCAGACTTTTTCATTTAAATAAATTGTATGCTAAACAAAAAAATTCAGACCTTTTTTAAAAAGTGCTTAAAACATTACTGTGTAATTGTTATTTGTGGTATGTGGTTGGTAGTGTTTTAAATACTGTGGTAAAATGGTGTTGGTCAGTCTGTTCTCATTAAAATATGTCTGAGTTGTGCCAGTTTGTGAGATAGTGACATTTCACAGTGATGTTTGGTTTAACTTGTGAGTTAGGAAGAAAAGATGTAAAGCTATAATAAAAGATTAAGATAATTAAAAAAAATCCAAAATGGGGAGAATTCTAATCAATTGAACACAGATTAGCAATTTGCCAGAATAGATAATGCTGCAGTTTTGCTGGTTAGTTTTTAATACAATGAGTGTTATAAAAGTGTGTTCTCTAACTTGTAAGTTGATGCTAAAATCTACTCTTATTCTGATTGAAGGATTGTAAATCTACAATCTTATTCTGACTTTATATGGCTGTTTTAATGACTAATAAAATAATATTTTAAGACTGTTATTAACAATATAAATGCACAGATTAAAAAAAAACATGTAATTGATGTTTAATATCTGTGTATGACTAAATCAGCATTCCTGTTAAAATGTTATGAAATATTTAGTTGAAGTTGTAACATTGTTTAAAATTATCCTGCTATTACCAATATTTGTTCTAATTTCTTCACAGCCTATGCTCCTGCATAAAACCACCACTTCTGCTTTCATCAGCTCCACCTCTCATCTACTGCTTGGAGGAAGTCTCCAAGGTAATAAAGCAAATGTTTTAATTTGTGCTGATTTGCTTGCTGGGTTGAGTTTAATTTCGAGTGAAATAACCCATGGTTATGTCCTCTTTGTGAAAGATCCTTCTCGTACATTTTGAAAAAAGTTTCAGATTCATGTACGAAGAGATGTTTGGCGTTTAGCACTTTTCTGGAATAACATTTGAAAACGGGCGGCACGGTGGCTTAGTGGTTAGCACGTTCGCCTCTCAGCGCTAGGGATTCCCGGTTCGAATCCCCATCTGGGTGGAGTTTCCATGTTCTCCCCGTGTCCGCGTGGGTTTCCTCCGGGTTCTCCGGTTTCCTCCCACAGTCCAAAAAATATATAACAGATGACAAAATATTTATCATTATTTATATCATCATTAAGTTATAAATGTTTTTCGCTTTGCCCAGCAATAGATTGGTGCCCTGTCCTGGGTCTATCTGCCCAGCGCCCGAGATGTTCTCCCCTGGATGGGCATGGGGAACCCCACCGCGACCCTAATAGAGGATAAAGCGGGAGATAATGAATGAATGAACGTTTGAAAACTTGCACCAGTATTGTAAATAAGAGGCAGATAATTATGAACATTATTTAAAAAATATTTTTGTACTTCTGGATGAAATTAAAATAGTTTAAGAAAGAATAGAGAAATGTTGTTAAAAAAAGTGATGTGTTGAGATTCATATCTCAGTCCATTAGCCCATCTTCGTCCATTCATATAGCCCTGCACAGAATGTATTTTATAATACATTTCAAATACAGGTGAGAATTTATACGTTATTTTTTTGTACCTACTACAATTTAAATGTTTTTGCATGATTGGTAAAGAGATGTGTATCTAAAAGTTTAGTCAACTTTATTATTTGTAATGTAGCATGCACATCACGATGAATTAATTTGGACACACACGCACACACACACACATTAGTTCTCTCAGAATGAACACTATAACACATTGAATTGATATTGACAATTTGCTGTAAAATTTGCTGAAATACGCGAAAATGAATTAATGTAGCTGTAGATATATATCATTTGACTGTGTGTGTGTGTACAGTCATGGGGAAAAGTACTCTATGCGCTCTTCAAATTTTATTGCTTTAAGTTTCATAGCAATCTCAATATTTAGGTATGTGTTTACATAATGCAGAGAAGACAGCAGCTATCTTAAATAACCAATTGATGTTGCTTATCAGTATGGAAAGTATTACATAACACCATTTTAATACAATATTTCATTTCATACACTTATTAAAATCCCCCATTTCACAATGCCAGAGTTTTCACAATTAAGAATTGAAACTAAATATTAGAAATTGCAAAAAAATAAATAGATAAAGGAAGAGCTACACCTTTGACACTACAGGCCCCAGTTAACATGTATACCAATGTGATTTTATATGTAAGGCCATTTCACAGCTCTATCTTGTCCGAATCTATCTAATCTAAAACTTCCATCCATCCATTATCTTCCGCTTTACCCTCTTGTAGGGCCGCGGGGGGGGGGTTTCCCCATGCTCATCCAGGGGTAAATGTCTCGGGCGCTGGGCAGATACACCCAGGACAAGGCGCCTATCTATCGCTGTGCACACACTCACTCACTCACACAAACACAATTCAATTGACTTGATCCATGTTTTTGGACTGTGGGAGGAAACCGGAGAAACCCACGCAGACACGGGGAGAACATGGAAACTCCACCCAGCGATGAGAGGCGAACATGTTAACCACTAAGTCACTGTGACGATAATCTAAAACAGAATAGCTAATATAAAGTGTATAGGTTTTGCAGTGATCCAACCTTTAGCCATTTTGAAAAGTTTGTTACTGCATAAATAAATGACCACAAACTATTACTCGAAAGTTATTTCTGCTAAAGGTGGTTCTTCAAGCCGTTGCTTCACTGTTTGTAATCAGTTTAACAGTTTTTTTAACAATGCTTTTCTCTTCTAGCTTTATCTTTACTGAATAGATAAAAATGGTGCTTGTTGTACTCAAGTTTTGAGGCCTTCTCAAAAATATGTATTTTAAAATTCTCCCTTCATATTTTCCTGCTTGACTGTGTTTTTTTTTTTTTTTTTTTTTTTTTTTTTTGTGTGCTTGAAAGTGTGTGATGTGTCCGTTTCCAAAAAGTTATTTAAGCATCTCTAGAAAAGTACATAATGATAGTCAAACAAATAAAACAAAAATATTAGCCATAGCTGTTTACTGATTAAAAAAATCACATCAAATATTTAGGAGTGACACAAGTATGTCAGTTGTCGATTTATTATTTGATGGTACTTAGTGTATTTTATGAACTTGTACATGCTAACTATTTTAAATCCTTTAGAATATTTTCAAATGCGCACCATAATTTTTCAGATGGAGATGATGTACCAAATGGCACAATTGACTTTTTGTGTGTGACAAACCTGTACTTGACTTTCTTGGTTTTAGTTATCGATCATTTTTAAGTCAGTGAACAGTTTTAATGAAACCATCAATATTGTCAAGTTGGTAAGAACCCAGGTGTGTTGGTCGTGTGTTGGTTGTAAACCCCCCCCCCCCACAACTGCTTGTGGCTTTGCATTTGGCACGTGATATTTGTCTTATTCTATCGTTCCAATGCTTTTTCTTTTGTGAAGTTTTTGCAAGCTCTATCCTGCCATGCACACAAGGAAAAATACACTAAAGAGCCTCATTATTATGCACCACTACCTCGTGTAAATATTTGCACTTTTTTTTTTGTTTATTCTCTGATTGTACAATCATCTTGTAATTATTATATTAGCTCATATTTAGTCTCAGTACAGATACGGAATACATCTGGCTACTTTTAATCACAATTTCTACAACTTTTTACAACATTTTGCTGCATTATTTTAACATTACTGTTGTGACAACTGAACTTTTCTTTAGTTTTCAGTAGGGCTGCAACAATGAATCGATAAAAATCGAAATTTCGTTATCGATTCGTTGGGTCGCATGATTTCCGCGTTACTCGCAATGTCGTAACCACTTACATCATCTGCAGCACTTCAACAACGCTGGAAAAAAAATAGCGGGTTGAACAGAACGAGGCAAAATCTACAAAACAAGTTGATAAATCGTACCAATGAAACACAGCCAACGCAGAAAAAAAGCTTCCGTTTAAATCATCAAAACTGCGGGAGCACTTCACTTTTCACACAAATAAAGAATGTGGAACATGCGAGCTCTGCGAAAATGAATTGAGCTGCACGGAGCATCACGTTGATGATACACCACCTGAAACTAAACTGTGTTGAACACAGATGAGGATGAAGCTTAACAGCAGAGTAAATCACTACAACATCCCAAGGTTCTTTTGTTTTGAAGTGAATCAATGTAATGGTGCTCTCACTATGAGATCGGCAGAGTACGCTTCATGCTTTTTTTGGTTGTTAACTGGATAATAAGTGATGGAGAACATGTGTTACTTATATTTTCGTTTAATTATCTTAAGCAGCGTTTAAATGTGCTTTATAAATACATACAGTTTGTACACAATGGTGCTAATTAATGATCAAGCTTCACGTTTTAATTTTTTGACAAAATATGAGTGAAGACACTGCACTCTTTGGGAGTGAGGTAGGATGAGTTGCATTTAGCGGGGAATTAGGTAACATATTAGAGCGACTCAAATTTGTGTAATTTAGTATTTTTTTTCACACTATGCTACATATTGTGTGTGTGTGTGTGTGTGTGAGATTTGTGTTTAATTGCTCTTTGGGCTACTTGGATGCCTTAAACTCATACTGTAAATAAAACAGTCATTTAACACAATAAAACAGACATTTATTTACCTGTTTAATAATTCTACAGTGTAGCTGTTTTTTTCATAACTACTGACTTGTGGTATTCTCATTTGTAAGTCGCTTTGGATAAAAGCATCTGCTAAATGACTAAATGCAAATGTAAGACATGGAGATTTTTTTAAAATTATTTATCCGATTAATTGATTAATCGAAAAAATAATCGACTGATTAATCGATTATCAAAGTAATCGTTAGTTGCAGCCCTAGTTTTCAGTAAGTTCTATATAATGGCCTGTGTAACTGTCAGTGTTCAGTAAGTAAAGTTTAACAACTTAATAAAAAGGACTATATTTGTAATGTTGCATTCATCATTTATATCATGAGGTACCAAGTATTTAGTCTTATGCTATTTAAATGATTTTTTGAAAAACGAAAGAAAGATTACCTTTCTTTTTGGATGTGTTAAATAAACCTTATTTAATACAATAATCCAGAATTACCAATGCATAAGCTTGTAGGAGCTCTATTATTAAATAGTATTATATTTAGGTAGTAGTGCATAATGATCATAATAGTATATTCACTAAACAGTAACTAATTTGATATAATAGTTGATTAATATGCTGTTGAAAAGTGTCAAGTTTAAAATATAAGGTTATTTGAGCTGTAAGTATGACCTTGGCTCTGTGCTTAAGCGTTTCCATATTGTCGTACCTCTCAGTTTTAGTAATATATCACCAGCACCAACTTATCAAGTGGTGACATTAGCATAGGCTGCATAGGCAGACCCTGGCCTGGAGTTTACTGGCGATTGGAATATCAATCATGTAACTAAAATACTACTTCCATTGACGTGTCTTAACTGCTCATAGATTTCCTTACACAGAAGCTTTTCTAAATCTTCTTTATTTTTCATTATTTTGTCAGGTGCTCCTGGAAATATCTTGTGTAGAATATGTCTGGTCCCGTCTCAAGCCGCTCTCGAGTTTACCCTGATGTAAACACACAGAGACCCAGAGAGTACTGGGACTATGAGTCCCATGTGGTGGAGTGGGGGTGAGTACTAGTATTCACATACTAGGCATCAAAACAGGGTTATATTTAAATGGTCTCTAGATAGCTTTGCCCTTCTCACATGTAGCTCAGATGTTTGAGTAATCACATGTGTCACATTCATTTCTGGGATTTAATTACACTGAATGGATCATTTTGTCTGGAATGTACATCAGTGATGGCAGATATATTTAAAAAGATGCTCATTTTTGGGTTGGGGTTTGTTTTGAACAATTTAGCCAAAACATTAGCGTTTTATAGAACTATTTTTTTATGTTTATTTAAATAAATTGATAGTGGTTTTGTAGTGTAACAAATGCATTGTTTTTTGAAAAGTGATATCTTAATTATTGTTTTGGCCTTTTTGTGCTTTAGGAATCAGGATGACTACCAGCTTGTTCGAAAACTTGGTCGAGGAAAATACAGCGAAGTGTTTGAAGCCATTAATATTACAAACAATGAGAAAGTTGTGGTGAAAATACTTAAGGTTTGTTCTACTGTTTGTGCAAAAAGGATTGTTTGAATGCTTTGTGATCACATATTCTCTATTTTGTGTTGGTACCACAGTTTATATGGCTCTTGTTTTGTGTGTTGTACGTTGGCAGCCAGTGAAAAAGAAGAAAATCAAAAGAGAAATTAAGATTCTGGAGAATCTAAGAGGTGGACCTAATATTATTACACTTTTAGACATTGTCAAGGACCCTGTGGTAAGTATTTCTGTATTATTACTTTATAGTTCTGTGTCTTTGTTCTTAGCCAATAAGATTTGGTTTAGTGCATATTTGTAGAGTATTTTCTCTGTAGTGCTTTTAGTTTCATTGTTTAAAATGCAGATACTTAGAATGTCTTCTCTCTGACCAGTCTCGTACACCTGCTCTGGTTTTTGAGCATGTGAACAACACAGACTTCAAGGTAAGGCTTTTTTGTTAGTTATTATAAATTTAGTACAATGTTACAAATTGTACTGTTTTACTACTGCAATCAGAAACAACTTTAGTTGCAAAAAATGAATTAAGACAAGATAATCCTTTATTTGTCCCACAATGTGGGAAATTCATAAAAAAAAAAATTAGTTTGATGCAGAAACTGATTGTAAAAATATTTCAAACCTATTTATAAAACAGATTTTTTTTTGAATGAAAACAAAATGCCATATTGAATTTCTTTCTCCTGCAGCAATTGTATCAAACGTTGTCAGATTATGACATCCGCTTCTACATGTATGAAATTCTAAAGGTATGTTTATTCTTTAAGACCAGATAAACTTTTACAGTAATATTAATGGTATTATTTTTTTTTAGTATTAGTATTATTAATTATGTATATTATCAGTTCTGTTTAAAGCTATTAATAATTTACTTAGGAATTGATGTTTGGCAAAAAATGTTTTGTAATTGAAAGCTGATTCTGCTTTAAACATCATTTGTTTAAAGTTTAAGCCTAAGTAACATGTTTTCAATGCATATGTCTCATAAGAGAAACTTTATTTTATTTTGTGTAACACTGCCACCCAGTGTCTCAAAAGTGCATTGCTTACAGCAATTTGTCTCTTCTAAATCTGTTTGTCATTTCCAGGCTCTAGATTACTGTCATAGTATGGGTATTATGCACAGAGACGTCAAACCACACAATGTCATGATTGACCATGAGCACAGAAAGGTAGGCCAAACAAATTCTTGTCTTTATTAAAATTAATTTAAAAAGTTTTTTTTTTAAACTTTCAAGAACACTTGCTGTTTGTCCCCTGCCCACACACGTCCCAATATTAATAAACGTCATCTCTGGAATGATCAATAATCATTAGATCAGGGATGTCAAACTCAATTGCATACTTTAGGTCACGGGCCGAACCGGATAAACATTTATTGAGCACAATAAAAGTAAATGTTTTCTGCACATGAATCGGAAAAAAAAGACAGGAATATTATTGCACAATAAATTAACTTCAACTTTATGTAACTTAAAATATTTTGCTCTATGGACATGGACTATGGACATGCTACAAAAAACTTGAAAAAATATTTTAAAAAATTTTTCTGCTTCACACGAATTTAAAATATGAACATGGTCCAAAAAAACATATAGCTGGACCATTAATAACAATAATGGATCAATGTAAAATGAGTTTGGGCCTTGAGCTTGTCTGAAGAAGATTTGTTTTCTTTGTGGTTGTCGTTGTGCCATGCATGGATTTAAATCCTAAAAGCTCCTCCGTAACACACAGATTTGAGTCCACTCCACGGATGAACACTGCCAGCTGTGCAGGATCAGGTGCTTCAGTGCTCTCGTCCACAGGTTGGGCGCGTACACAAAGCCGCAGAACACCCACGGGTGGACGACTTGCCCAGTGGTCTCCTCCACCAAACAGGAGTGCGCTATGTCATCAGCATCAAAACAAAGGGCATTATGGGATTTGTAGTATTAGCGGTAAATAACGGTAGTGACAAATAGTGCTGCTATATAATACCGATGGTCCAGCCCCGATAGTAATTTGATATTGCCTCACCAGGGGCTCCCTCATGATTGGTTTAGTGTTTTGTGTAATAGGAAATTATCTGTTTAAACAAAATCTGACCACTACTTACTCTTTGCTCTTTAAAGCTACGTTTGATAGACTGGGGTCTAGCGGAGTTCTACCACCCAAACCAGGAGTATAATGTGCGAGTAGCTTCCAGGTACTTTAAAGGGCCTGAGCTGCTCGTGGACTACCAGGTGAGTGAGTGGTGTGTGAGTTTTTGCTTTTGAAACTTGCTTTTGAAACTTGCTTTTGTAAATCAAAACTGCTGTAAGTCCTATTTTTTGGTTATTTTCAGATGTATGACTACAGTTTGGACATGTGGAGTTTGGGATGCATGCTGGCTAGTATGATTTTCAGAAAGGAGCCGTTTTTCCACGGGCATGACAATTATGACCAGGTGAGGTTTCTATTACTAAAATTAAAGAGAAAGAGCTAAGCGAATCTGCACTAGTTTGGTTAATCAATCTCAGACAACTTACATTTTTCTCTTACTGCACGCACATTCAATATGTCAACAAAATCATATTGAAAACTATATGCTTAATACATAAGCATAATGTTACTTTTTACAAATAGCTTTGAAGCTGATTACTTTTGGTTAGTTTACTGTGCTTTTTGCCTGTTTTTTAAACTTGAAAACCTGCAGCCCATGACCCATGCAGGTGTCAAAACACTTTACTGTTCCATAGGTCTGTTCATGCTATAAGTTGTCAAATAAATAACCTGAGACCTACTGATAAGATTGTGAACTCTACTGCTCCTGTACTGTGTATTTACTGTGAACTTATACTATTCTACCCTCTTCATTTTGAAGCTTGTACGGATTGCGAAGGTTCTGGGCACAGAGGACTTGTATGACTACATTGATAAATACAATATTGAACTAGACCCACGGTTTAATGACATACTGGGAAGGTAAAAATTGACTTTAATGTTAGATTAAATTTAAAACATTTCAAGCTTTTATTACCTGTGAGCAATTCTGTAATCGTGACTTGAATGTTTTCATGCACTGTGCAGGCACTCGCGCAAGAGGTGGGAGCGCTTTGTTCACAGTGAAAACCAGCATTTGGTGAGCACCGAAGCCCTGGATTTTCTGGACAAACTCCTTCGTTATGATCACCAGGCTCGATTGACTGCACGTGAGGCCATGGATCACCCCTATTTCTGTAAGCCAGCAGCGCTTAAGCACTGTTTACTCAGCTCATAGGTGTACAGATTATAAACGTCATAGGCTGCTTTAAATCCTACTGATCTGGGACGCTGTAACCTGCCTGTTGACTTGCTTCAGCTGACAGAAATTTAAAGGACAAATTCTGCATTAATCATAAATGCCCTTGTACTGAAAACTTACTATTTGGCATTATTATACGGACATTTTGGAGAAAGAGCTTGAAACTGCATTTACTTTACAGTAGATAACTATCTGACTAAAAAATTGCAGAGCGTAAAATAAAATAAAAAAAAAGCTTAGCTTGCGTCTCCATGTACGTTTGACAACAAATTCTGATTCAATTAATCCATAATTCTTGCTACATTTATTGTTTAAGGAAAAATGTTGAATAAACCTGCACAATGGTTGTTTTGTGGAGTCAGTAAACAGCCTGCAAATTATTTTCAGGTTAATTGTTTTAATGTAGAAATTACAGGTTATATTTCATGATGATTTGCATTTTTTAAAATGTATTTATTTTTTCCCCCTGTTTTCACTTAGACCCCATTGTGAAGGACCAGGGTAGGGGAGCCCCTGCTAATGTAATGGCTGCTAGCTCCACTCCTGTCAGCTCTTCTAGCATGATGGCAGGTAAGCTCAAGCTGACCTAGTTGGAATGTTCATTCCATCATGTTTATTGCTGCTTTCTAAATACATTTTATGGAAAGCTGTAAATGAATGTTCCTTATAGAAACTCAACTCTTGTGTCAAAGTCAAAATCACAAATACTTTTTGTCAGTTTTTGATATTACTGCTACCACATGAATAAATAATTGTAAGTTTCTAATAGTATGCTGGAAATACCTCATAGGTCGTGTTCACACTGACCATAAAATTTTATTTAAAAAAATACTAATTTGCAAAAAATATGGCTAGGTTGCTAGCATGCTTGCTAACGAACATTACAAATTACAGTTTTTTTTTTTATTCCTGACGATGAGTTTTCATTGTGGCTACACAATATTCTTGCCTAAATCCCTCTGGAGCCAGTAACTATGTTTAAACCGATAAATTTTGCCTAAACACACACTTCCAAATTCGCCTCACATAGCTGCATTTATACACATTCTGCCATTCATTTTGAAATTGTTTCTCATATTTTATTACGTAAAAATATATACATTAATGTCACTGGTTTGATATTTCGCAAAGTATTGTTAATCTCAAACACAAGAGTTGTATTTAGGAGTGCTTTTTATATTAAGAGTATGAGATTTTATTTTCTATTTATTTATTTTTTATAAATAGATAGATAGATTGATACTTTATTGCGCCCAAAGGCAACTTACAGTCCCTGACATAAGATCTGTCGCTTATCCATATTGTGGAAACAAAAGCTTATAACCTCACTTTAAATTCACCTATTGGTTTTAGAAATGACTCGTATGAAAGCTGAAACCCTCCCAAATGAGATTTAATTTACGAAAATAAATTTGCTTCACTGCAGAAATATTGGTCATTTAATGAACACAGAAAGGTCAGATTTTGGCAAGACAAAAGTTTTGTCGCCTTGTCATATAATGCACCCAATCCTAGTTTACAGCCTCACCTGTGCTCACTAATTAATTGGTTAATTAGTGGGTGTGTATAAAAAGAACACCAGCACCCCAGACCTTCACTTCCACTGCAACTTGACCTCTGACAACATGCCAAAATCCATCCTGCAACCAAAGCCTTGATTATCAAGACGCTGAGGACCAAATCCAATGCAGAGGTGGCTGGCACCTTTAATGTGTCTCAGCGTCAAGTACAAAGAATTACAAAAAGATTTGAAGAGACTGGAGATGTTTTTGACAAGCCCAGGTCCAGCAGACCCCGCAAGACAACTGCTTGGGAGGAACGTTTGTTGGTTCCTCTTTCACTGCAGCAGAGCTCCACCAGGCCTGGTCACCTCAAATCCCTGTGTCAACTAGAACAGTTTGTAGGATTCTGTCTCGAAATGGCCTCCATGATCGAATCAGTGCCCAGAAGCCAGCACTAAACAAAAGGCAGGTAAAAAAACATGTGGCATTTGCCAAGACCCACACCCTGCTAAACGGATGGACGCTGGAAAAGGGGCAGAAGGTGGATTTCTCAGATGAATCTTCAGTTGAATTACACCACAGCCGCAGCAAATACTGCAGGAGACCTACTGGAGCCTGTATGGATCCAAGATTCACCCAGAAAACAGTCAAGTTGGGTGGTGGAAAGATCATGGTCTAGGGTTACTTTGAGTATGGGGGTGTCCGAAACATTTGCAAGGTGGAAGGCAATATCAATAGCCTAAAATATCAAGAATTATTAGCTACATCTTACATTTCCAATCATAAAAGGGGTCAAATTTTGCAGCAGGATGGTGCTCCATCTCATACATCCATCTCTACATCAAAGTTCCTCAAGGCGAAGAAGATCAAGGTGCTCCAGGACTGGCCAGCCCAGTCACCAGACATGAACATCATTGAGCATGTTTGGGGTAGGATGAAAGAGGAAGCTTGGAAGACAAAACCAAAGAATTTTGATGAACTTGATTGATGAAGGCATGTAAGACTGCATTCGTTGCTATTCCTGATGACTTCATCAATAAATTGTATGAATCGTTGTCGAACCGCATGGATGCAGTCCTTCAAGCTCTTGGAAGTCACACAAAATATTAAATATGGCTCTAATAGCACCACAATGTCATTCACCAGTGTTATGAATTATATCTTTGTGTATGAAGTGAATTATTTGTTTGATTTTCACATTAATTTCTGTGGGCGACAAAACTTTTGTATTGCCAAAATCTGACCTTTCTGTGTTTAGTAAATGATCAATATTTCTGCAGAGAAGCAAATCTCATTTGGGAGGCTTTCATAGGAGTCATTTCTAAAACCAATGGATGAATTTAAAGTCAGGTTATAAGCTTTTGTTTCCACAATATGGATAAGCGACAGATCTTATGTCAGGGACTGTAGGTGAAATGTACTTTTTAAATGTTCCTAATTAAATAAGGATGTTTTTGATACATTACTGTTGCTGTCAGTATGGAATATGTAATTGTCACTTTTCTGCAGGCATCACCTCGATGGCAGCCAGCACGCAGCCCATAGGCAACATCGCTGCTGGCTCCCCCGTCATCTCTGCTCCCAACACGCTGGCTACACAAGTACCTGCTGCCACGGGAGCCCAACCTTAAATTTGTCCATCTCTCTCCCACCTTCTTTTATCCTAAAACCCCTCTCCTCTCTGTTTGTTCATGACGGTGCGGACAGAACTGGCAACGCAATTATTTTTTTTATTATGATTGTTTTTGTAAAGTAACACAGAACTAATGCAAGGTCGTTCCTCTTCCCTTAAGTTTTGTTCTGTAGGAATACAGACTCCCAGTCTGAGTTAGCACCCACATCGTCAAAGATACGATGGGCATAACGGTGTCATTCCTCTGTTCACACCGTGACTGTTTAGAAACACAAATATAAATGTAGAACTGAAGACGGAAAATAAAATTAATTTTATATGTCCCTCAAGTATTCTTGTGCTTGAATACCCACAAGTTCTTTGGACATGTTCCTCATGGGTTGTGCTTGTATTGGGGGGCAGGGGGGACTTGGCATTCGGTTTTTCACCTTTGGGTGTCATTACACTGTGAAACTTGATCACAAACTTCACAAACTTGAACAGAATGCAGACTCGTGTTCGGTGTTCGCTGGGTTCGTGGTCATGTCTGCTCTTCTGTACAGTGCTGAAGCCACAGTCGTGCTGTTTATGTGGACTTAACCATTCTCCTAATGGGGGCCAAATTCAATCAAAACCGCTATTAAGCATTTCTGATTCAGTGTGTTCAATCATTCTGCGTATCCAAAGTTCACTGATCAGTGTGTAGTTGCTATAGTTTCACAGTTGCTTTGAGTTTATAGGATTTGATAGCAGGTTGATTGGATTTGGCCATGGGCTCGTTTAGATACTCAGTAGTTATATTTAGAACAAGTGGCCAATGCTGAGTATTGGAGTCAGTAATACGGCAAATTGTGTTACTCACAGAACTGAAATGGTCTTTTATTATTTTTCCAAATAAAGCTTCTGACACATTTGTTTAATACCATGAAGAATTTTGTAAGTTGTTTTTTTTTCTTTTTGTTTATTCAGTGAAATGTTTCTCCATTATTAAAACTATTAAAAAAGGCTAAATATCTCTAGCACTGCATGTTGTGTTCACTCTTATGATTGTAATGGTTAGGAACAATTGCATGGAGACTTTTGTCTCTATTTTTTGTAACATCGATGAGCAGATCCCTTCAGTTGGTCTTGTCTCTCACTGGAGTTCTTGGTTTGTTGGATTGGTATGGGCACTAAACATCCACTGTCAATTGCAGTTGTGGAAGGATCGTTCATTCCAAGTTCAGTAGTCCTTAATGTCTCTTTCAAACACAATGCTTAGATTTAAATGTCACCTGGATTGTTTTGCTGTGAATGCAGTGTATTTCATGTCAAGTAACATGAAAGACAAGACTACCTCATATTTGTATTCAATAAAAAGGAGACCAAGTCTTGACTACAGTTTAAAATGTTACTGTTAAATCTTCCAATTGAAGGGCTTCACTTCATCACAGTGGATTAAAGTGGATTAAGAGTACCAAATTCTACAAAGATATTTAACTTATTTAAAAAATATTTTTAAGATGCTTATCCAATGTTCTACTAATCCAAATAAAAAAGTTTGAATCCTTTAGATTGGCATGTCATATAATTAAGTTGGAGCCAAATGTTTTTAGTGTGATAGTCAGATGTGAGTGGAGCTTTGATTTGACATAACCTGTTCAGTCAGACTTGTTACTCTTGTTACCCTACCCTACCAAATGCAAGGTGTGTAATAGCCTTAACTTTGAAGATGCTAAAGACCATTGGTGCATTGGCTAATTTTAATATTTTAGTCCACCATCTGTAGAACCATAAACGATGGTGTGCATGGCAAGTTTGCGTGAAGAAGGCTGCTGTTTTCCAAAACAACCTTTGCTGCCCATTATGGATGAGATGATTTGCATATTTTGATGGCAAGATTATAATGGGTAAAATGAGTCGAGGCCCTTCTACAATTAATTCTTTGGAACATAAATTTTATTTTAAATAAATAAAAAAAAAAACAGTTGTCTTAGCCTTACTGTCCAACCTGTCAGAGGAAAAGAGTTCCAGTATAAAAAGTATGTTCATGGTACCATTGTTTGGGCCTATTTAATTTCCCTCAAGCCAGGTCAGCTTGATGGAACAAAAAAATTCTGATTTGAGAAAATTCTGAAGTAATCGAAACTTTTTAGAAAAGGTTATGTGATCTTCTTAAGCACGATGAAACCTTTAACCCCTTTTTTTTCCTGAGGCCTTAAGAAATCAACTTTGTTCAGGCCGTGATCCACTTCCACAAATGTGGAGATCAGCCGTTGATAGAGCCCTCTTTTTAAATTAAACGGCATCCACTTACTCTTGTTTGTCTTCCTTCTGATTTGTAGGAAGTATTGAACAGCTCCCTGACTCAAATTTCACCTTTAAATTATCTGCCACTCGTTACATTGAATTAATTTTCTCTGTAAATAAATGACAAGTTCTGATGTTTGTTTTATTTGTTTGATTTGGCTTCTTTATTTACTTTTTAGACTTGTTTGCAAATGTTTTAGGTTAATTGTATACAGAAATAAAGACGAGTCTGAAGGGTTCATACTATTCATAACATGCCACTGTAGGTCACAATTTTTTGATCTACTGCCCCGTAAACTTGATAATATTAATATTATCTGGAAACTTGTCATGTCAAAAGATATTAACCAAAATGCAAATGATTTAATAAATCAATTTTACAAATCGGTAATAACATCTTGGTCAAACCATGTGTGAATCGAATGTCTTCTTTTAAATAAATTTTTAGAAGTTACTATTTTCTTTCGAAAGTACAAATCAGGTGGCACGGTGGCTTAGTGGTTAGCACGTTCGCCTCTCCGCGCTAGGGATTCCCGGTTCGAATCCCCATCTGGGTGGAGTTTCCATGTTCTCCCCGTGTCTGCGTAGGTTTCCTCCGGGTTCTCCGGTTTCCTCCCACAGTCCAAAAACATGGATCAAGTCAATTGAATTCTCAAAATTGCCCCATTTAGAGTGTGTATGTGTGAGTGAGTGTGTGCCCAGCGATGGATTGGCACCCTGTCCTGGGTCTATCTGCCCAGCGCCCGAGACGTTCTCCCCTGGGTGGGCATGGGGAACCCCATCGCGACCCTAATAGAGGATAAAGCGGGAGATAATGAATGAATGAAAAGTACAAATCACATGTGGACTTGACATGTACAATACCAGTGGAAAGTTTGGACACACCTCCTACTTGCTCCATTGTTTATTTGCTCCACTTACCGTATAGATGGACTTTGTAGGTTTACAATTACAGATTTTTTGCTTGTATCCAGATCTACATAAAGTTGCTAGTTACTGTTAATAAAGAGGTCAATTTACAAATGCTTTTTTAAAGCAGTGTATGTTGCATTTCCCCCCAATTTCTTATAGTGTTGAAGAGGAAACTGAAAGGTTATAGCAGGCTTTTTTTATAGCATACATTTTTCAACGTAGTTCTCGAAATTACCAATACTTCTGCTGGAATTGATCTGCCTAAAATATTTTTCCTGCCTGACATTATTTTCAAAATATTTTAAAATAATATTTTTCTTCACATTAAAGCCTAAATAAAAAAAATTGAAATGTGTGAATACACAAATCCAATTTAATTGACAGACAATAGATATTATTGACATAATTAACTAACTATATCTATTTAATATTTTGTAACATGTTCCATATAATGTCATTATGTCCAACCAAAGTGAATAGTTGTTTTAAAATTTAATTTAAGTTTAAGTAATGCAGTACAAATTAAACACTATTAAGTAATGACCTAGCATTTGTGAATGCTTCATTTCCTCAGGCATTCGGTTACATTCTGAACAGCAGTCAATAGAGAACAGGGGGAGGTGGGTGGTGTGCATTACTTATTGAGGTGGGTGTCATTTGAGCAAGTTCATTTAGAAGGTTTGCTTTGTTCATATTCCATCACTCTGTAATAATAAATACTTTAAAGATTGTTAGCGATTATTCCGTTCTGTCCTCTCGTTCACTTACAAGTCATTTCTGGTGCATATATATGGTGCATATAAGTGAGCTCTTTGTTTATGTGTCTTGTAGACTTAACATTCAAGATCTCTGAAAGACAGAGAAATCTAAAGTGCAGATCCAACCATGCATCACTTTCTACAGCTTCTACCGGCATTTAACCACAACTGAATGTAGGCTTTTGTCATTAAGAATCTCCTTTTCAGGTGGTCGACTCTGGCCACAGATCAAATGTCTCCCTTTTAGATGGTGTTTTGTTTCAATGGTCATGCAAACAACAGATAATTCAGTTGGTAATTTATTAGATTTAGATTAAATTAGATTTAGATGCAATTGAAAGATGGATGCTTTTCATTAACAACACAATATTATAAAATTTTTATATATTTATATTATATTATATTATATTTAGATTAATAGCACAGAATTACAATTAGGCTCCTAAAAAAGCATAGACGTCTGTGTTAAAATCTTATTTAATACAACAAGCTATTCAAGTAGCTTTTGACTAGATACTAAGTTGGAGATAGATTTTATATTTCAACATCACCAAATTTCAGCTTGATTTTCATGTTCACTTATTGAGACAATGTTTTGTTGTTCTTGTATGCATGTAAAAATCTTCTCTTTTATCTCTTATTCTCTGTTATCTGCTCTTCTGTAGATAACAGTGCTTCCTTGACTTTTCTCTTGAACAAAACCAAGTAATCACAAGGTGCTCCACTTAATGGGAACCTCAGTAGGTCACCCATGGAACTATTGTTCCATTCAGTCCTCTTCACAGATCAGTGATCTCTGCAAGTATATAAGTATTCTGAGTGGATGGATTTAGATGTATACCTGTCTGTGGACTGCACTGTGCAACATGGAACTGTGAGTAATGCCATCAAATGAATTTACAAAAAAACATGATGTTTAGTTGCAAAATATTGCTTAAATTGTCAAAATTTAATGTCAGAAAACAGATATATGTATAATTTTGTTATGATTTTTGTTGGTTTAGCTTTAACAGCGGCTGCCTTCCTCTCCTGACCTTCCTGTCGTTTCTAACCGTTGCACATTCAGCGGCTTTGAAAGGTAACTACCTTTTCTTCCTAGTCTTACTACTGCTCTTTTGTATGTAACAAGATATTTTAGTTGTTTTTGGCCATTTATGTCAATAATTTGTCACTGATACCATTTTTAATTCATAATAGGTCAGAATGAAGATTTAGTCAAGTTCATAAATGGTGTGTGGCTTTTCATACATTGAGGTTCATGTACTATATGTGCACTAAAATGCTTTCTTTTTTTTTTTTTACCAGAAGCTTTAAATGCGAACCACTCTGAACGTGCCATCTTAACTGGTGTGTTCTATTAGTGCAGTTATACTTCTGTCCCAAAATTTAAATTGTTTTCCTAAAGCCTCATATGGTTTATTCTACATGTACCAACTGCTAGTTATCTAAGAGTGTTTAGAAAGTCCTTTATTTCGACATTCCCTAGCATGGTGTAAATATGTTCACATTCAAACAGGCCACATTTTTTTATGTAAACATTGTTGTTTTTTTCTGCTGTTTAGGTTCAGATCAGTCAAACTCTTTTCATCTTCCGAACCCGACAGCAGGTGAGTTTCAAGGCCATGGAAAAAACTGAAGACAAGTAAAATATACAGTCTAAAGTCAGCTCAAGGTCAGTGTTTAAATGTGGGGTGACAGTAACCCAGTGAGTGGCATTATTATTTCACAGAAAGTCTTTTGTGAAAGGTGATTTCAGTCATAATTTTTCTATTGCATGTTCCTTCTGTGTTTGTGGTTCTAATACCTGCGACAACCCTACATTGAATATGATGTTTGGATATTAAACATATAAACAAATAAAAGTTTAAATGTGCAATACATAGTATGATTAATTTCCAAAAATGTGTTTTCCAACAGTGTGTTCTACTTCTGGTTTCAAGGATAGCTCAGATGGTATGTTAAAAGTCTTTTATTTTTGCAAAGAATAAGTGGCTTTTGTTATATCCTCAGAGATAAAGTAAAATGTTTGTTAACATTTATCTTTTCTAGAAAGTTTAAGCATAAATTCAGAACGGGAGTCCGTCGAACTGCCAGGTCAGTAATGATCAGGCTTTATAATACAGTATGGAAATGACCATTTTAAAACTGAATTACACTTACATTTTTATGACTATCACTTTCTGCTGATAAAAACGCTGAGAGCAGCAGCTATGAAGATCATACATGTAAATATTAATAATTAAATGCCTTTAGATTGTTTACTCATTGTATATTAAGAATAATAATAAAATGTTATGAACTTATCTAAATGAACCGAAAGAAGCAGATATATTGGTTTCATATTAACAAATGTTTTAAGTTTTTTGTTATTAACTTTTGATTTGAATGACTTATAGAACATATACAATTAAACAAACTACCTGTTTATAGTCTGTTCTTTTTTAGTGATTATTGGATTAGTCTGAATAAAATGCATTAATGAAATTCCACAGAAAGTGACGAAGAGACAACAATGGACAAACAGGTCAACATGGCTAAAGAGGAACAAACTAATGAAACACAAGGTATGTTTGAATTAGACAGATGTTTCCTGGTTTGTACATATTAATTAAATCATTTAATTAAATAATAATAATTGTATAGCATTTACCTTAATTTTAATCAGTTTGACATTCATATTTTGAATACAATTATTAATAAACATTTCAGGGGCAAAACAATCATCACTTCCTGGTTTTATAAGGCCATGAGATTATTTAATTTGTATTATCTGTCAAAATCTTACCTCTAAGTTCATTAAGAATTAAATAATTCTTAAATGTACACAAAGCTGTTTTGTCCATAATCCTGACTGTGTTCTAATAAAACATTTTAATAATTTGATTTCATTCCAAAACATACTCACTTAAATGTCTTTATGAGCTTTCTTTACATCTATACTCAAGCTGTACACACTGTAGTGATTCTTATTGAAGTCATTCACCCAAATGTCTGAAAACACATTTTAACATTTAAAAAATCTCTACCCAGAGAGTAGAGTTTTTAGTTATTAGATTTGTTAATCCTGAACTTTTTCTGTGTAAATTTTTTGTCCACATCCATTTTTTTGTTTACCCCTTTTAACTTTTTTTTTTACTTTATAATCTACTTTATATTTTACTTTATAGATTTCATTTATTTTCCATTTGTTCATATTCATTTTTTTTACCTCAGTTTATTCTTGATTTGCATTTAGTCAATTACAATTACAATTATAACCTAAAATATAGCTTGATAATTGTAGTTGGTCATCACCAGGTGGTCATTGTACTTGTATGCATTTATAGTTATACCATGTATGAATACCCATGAAATATTATCTGGTTATTATATAAATATTTGAAAACTCTTTTCTGAACATTTGATCATGTCAACTTTAGAATCTTCCTCAGAGGAGCAGAGCAGTGAGGAGGAAGATGAAGGTGTTGATTTTAATGGAAAACAAGACCAAAGAAGAAGAATGATGGATTTTACCAGAGAAAATGAGTCGCCCAAAGCCATACAAATGACACAAGCCACAGATAGTGTGCAGCAAAATGATGACCTGGAATTTATAGATCAGGGTCAGAATTGCAATAAAATATCCAACAGGACTTTAGAACATCCAGATGGAGAGGTGACTGCAGCAGGTGAACCAGATGAAGATCAAGAAAATAAAGAGGCGAATCCAAATTATGAGAGCCACCAGATGTGTTCTGGTAGAAGACTTGGTGCATCCAGCAGTGACAGACAGCAGCTGGACCAAGAGAGGGAAGAGATAGTAAATACTGAATCTCTAGTCATCAATAACAGCAATGAGGAAACTGATGCAGACATTCCAGCTCAAACCCAGTAACACCTTTTATACTTTTAGTAGCAAAATCCTCCTTGTTTTGTTCAAATGTGTGTTTTTTTCTTTGGATAATAAACTTCATAAATGGTTTTCAGTCATCTATTATTGCAGGGGGGGGGGTCTTTAATTTAATGCAGACACACCTGATGAGTGGGTTTAAATATTTAGGCAGACCTGCCACTAACTTGTTTGATAGCCAATACTTGTGTTGGCTGCCACGCTATGGTGTTCAGATGTTATCTCTGGGTCATCCAAAAGCAAAGCGGCACAATGCAGGCCTTCCCAGTTCTTCTGGCTCCTCCATGTCCACTAGGGGTTGTAAATTACATAGCCCCTCTCTCTTGCTGCAGGCTTCATCAACTCTAAAGGGCCTCAGAGAGTCTTTCTCCATCTCGTAATTATGACAGATGTCATTGTGTTAAAGAAGATTTATGGTAGATTCTTACTCTTAGAGATATAGAGACCAGAAATAGGTCCTCTAGTTGCAGCTGTTCTGCATGATTATAATTCCCAACATCATGAAAATCAAGTGTTAAAAAGGCTACCCATAAATGAGCAGGTTGACATGCTCTGAATATTAAATTAACACTGTGAAAATTAAATACAAAGGACAAGAAATACAATACTGTAAAATGGGTGCAAAAACTTTTTCATAAATACACAACAAATCGTAGCAATCTTGTGCATGTAGCGTTAGTTTGCCAACTGCTATATATTTTTTCAAATATAAATGCATATATTTATCCAAAGGTTTAGCATGAGAGCCATATTTAAAACAAAATCATCAGATCATTTACAAATGTACACGTGTACAAAGCCCGACTTGTGTTCAACCAGCCAAAGTGAACTCATGTTACTCCACTACTCTCTCTTCATTGGCTCCCTGTAGCTGCTAACATTCAGTACAAGGCACTGACTCTGGCCTACAGGACCATTTCTGGATCTGCCCCTCTTACTTTCACTCTATATTTCTATATATATAACGATCTTGCCCACTCTGTCCGTAAGGCGGAGTCACTTGTCACTTGTGGTGTTCTCATTTGTAAGCCTCTCTGGATAAAAGCGTCTGCTAAATGACTAAATGTAAATGTGAGTACTAAATACACTCATGAGGAAGTTGTGTTACTCTAAACTAGTAAGATAGCTTTATGTTGAACAAATGTTAGTAAAACAGCAACTGTTGTTTTCTCCTTATTTACCTCCTTTTTGTGAATGATTGGATGGATATAAAAGGCTGCATGGGCTTCCTTTTATAAAATTTTGCAGCACATTGTAAAGAAACAGATGCATACTATTTATAAAATTATATGATCAAATATTATGTGGATGATTTCCTGGTAAATTCTGGTCTTTAACTTATATGAATTAAAATGGCTCTATAACAAAAAGAGTAAATCAAGTTTAAGGAGGTTCAAAGTTTAACATATCTTTAATATTGCATTTTGATTTTGGAAAGGTTTAATTTTTATGTTAAGAAATAATTTTTCTGTCGGATGGACCAATGCGAACCATAATAAAATGCATAAAAATTTAAATTGATGAAATATGATAAAATTCGTTTTACTGGTTCATTGAAGATGGATTTTAATTTTACTGCTTTGAAATTAGAGAAGGGCGGCATGGTGGCTTAGTGGTTAGCACGTTCGCCTCTCAGCACTAGGGGTTCCTGGTTTGAATCCCCATCTGGGTTGGGTTTCCATGTTCTCCCCGTGTCTGCGTGGGTTTCCTCTGGGTTCTCCGGTTTCCTCCCACAGTCCAAAAACATGGATGAAGTCAACTGAGTTCTCCAAATTGCCCCATGTAGAGCGTGTCTGTGTGAGTGAGTGTGTGCCCAGAGATAGATTGGCACCCTGTCCTGGGTCTATCTGCCCAGCGCCCGAAATGTTCTCCCCTGGATGGGCATGGGGAACCCCACCGCGACCCTAACAGAGGATAAAACGTGATAATGAGATAACGAAGATAATGAGTGAGAGTGAGAGACTGAGACTGAAATTAGAGATTATAGTTACATTGTTTTTAAGAGCAGGAAGTAAACAAGTTGCCAGTATGATTAAAACTATTTGTCTAATACATTAACTAGAACTTCAACTATACAATTATTAGAACTGTAAGGATTTGTGTATATTGAAATGTAGAAGAAGTGTAAACAGGTGTGGATGTGGAGCCAGAAATAAGAGGGGATTTAGTGCAGCTTTGTGCATGTGTTGGGTGTATCAGTCAAATCACGCGATTGTTAAAAAAGTTGTAATTTGAAACAGCTTTCAAAAATCAAAAGGGATTAAATGCATTTGGAAATAAGGTAAGCTATTTACTTAGTGAAACACAATCTCTTAATTTCCACCTGAAAGTATCCTTTAAAGATTTTTAAGATTTAAAAAGGAAATAAAAAACATAAATCTCTTAAATTAACTGCATGGATTCTGGCTTTTGTAAAGGGTAAACCCCAAAAGTATGCAAATAAAATATCTGGTCCTTAGAATATATTAGAATTAGGTGAATATAACCTTATTATAAATTAATTGCATTCTGTCATTATTTATTTAACAAAGTACAAACCAAAAATATAGTACACTTCATATATCAAAAGCTTGTAACCAACTTTAGCCACAATAAATTGGTGTAATGGCTGTCTGTGTAACTTTTTTTCAAAGTAATTTTGATGCAGCTTTAGATTATTGATGTTTGTGTGTGTGATGTTTGTGTATGCACAGCTCTCATGCAGCATTTCAATTGAGTTAAAGTCTGGGCCTTATTTTGGTCATTAAAAAGCCATAGTTTTTCTCTTTCAGCTAATTATTGGTAGACATGCTTATCTGCGGGTGGCACGGTGACTTAGTGGTTAGCACGTTCTCCTCTCAGCGCTAGGGATTCCCGGTTTGAATCCCAATCTGGGTGGAGTTCCCATGTTCTCCCCGTGTCCACATGATTTTCTCCAGATGCTCTGGTTTCCTCCCACAATCCAAAACAATGGATTCAAGGTAAATTGAATGCTCCAGATTGCCTCATGGTCAAGTGTGTTTGTGTGTTCCTGTGTGAGTGAGTGTGTGCCCCGTGATGGATTGGTGCTCTGTCCTGGGTGTATCTGCCCAGCACCTGAGACGTTCTCCCATGGATGGGCATGGGGAAACATCCCCCGCGACCCTAGTTGAGGATTAAGCGGAAATGGATTGATGGATGCTTAGAAATGTTGTCCTGTTCCATTACCCATTTTTGACCAAGTTTAAGTTGGATAGATGGCTTTACATTTGACAATAGATTAGTTTGGTATACAGTCAGGGGTGTTGAAACTATTTCCACCTAAAAATATTTTTTTAAATATTTAAATAGGAAATAAAAACATAAATCTCCTAAATTAAGAACATGGATTCTGGCTTTTGTAAAGGGTAAGTGGAGGGTAAGTGCAGCCCGGCATGTGTTCAACCAGTCCAAGCAAACTCCACTACTCCTCTCTCTCCATTGGCTCCCTGTAGCTACTCACATTCAATACAAGTCACTGACCCTGGCCTACAGGACCATTTCTGGATCTGCCCCCTCTTACCCTCACTCTATATTTTCAAAATACACTCCAACATGTTCACTTCACTCTAGTGATGATTGTCGTCTGGTGATTCCACCTCACCGAGGTGCTAATTCTCACTCCGTTGCATTTACCACTGCAAAATGGTGGAACCATCTTCCCAACTCTGTCTGTAAGGCGGAGTCACTTGGCATCTTAAAAAACAACTGTAAACGCCTCTCTTTCACAAACACCCGATGTGAAAAAAGGGGGGGGGGGTGCAGGATCGGATAATTATCAGGTTTGAAAAATCCCCAGTGTAGCTGGGTTCTTTCTTAACTACTGACGTATGGTTGTTCTCTCATTTGTAAGTCGCTTTGGATAAAAGCATCTGCTAAATGACTAAATGTCTACAATTTGTTTATTATCTTTAAACAGGCAAAAGTGTGGGGTAAATGAATTGTATTTCAGTGGAAGTTCATGGTTGACTCAGTGACTGCAAAGTGAGAAGTCTTAACACCAAATTTTGGGACACATGGTTTCTGGTCATGATTTGCAGGGGTTAAGATCAGAGTTTTGAGTTTTTACAAAGATTTTGTAATGATATCTGCTGTCTAAATTTGAACTGTTCTTATCAAATTAAAATTAAAATTGAGCCATTTTTTATTTCAAAAACTGAGCCTTTAATGGATGCTTCGTAAATCCCTCACCTGTTACAAACCTGGGAAACCTAGGAACACTTTGTATTTGTCAGTTAAATTAAGGTACAAAATGCTCAAAATTCTTATGTTATTGCATTTTGTCACTGATTTAAACATTTGGCGATGTTTAACTGCTAACTAATAAAGGTTGTTTTAAACATCCATCTTCATTATTTTGTGGTGAGTTTCAAGCAATTTTATGTTGTTTTCAATTGTGGTACTTGTGTAAAAGTATTGGTTTTCTTCTTTTTACCAGATCATTTGGGAATCATTCACATTTTTGATCAAGTGCCATAAGACACATATTTCCTGCCTGTAAAAAAAGATTGTAAATAAAATTAGTAAGTTAATGTAATATGACAATTTAAGAAAGAAAAGAGTTCTGCTAAACTGGACTAGACAACATGTAAAGCTTTTTTGTTAAGCTTTTTAATATCATGTGAGTTCATGTAGCAAAGAATAAGTTGCTGAATGCTGTGTATAAAAATACCATAAGGTTTTCCACATGGAAAGTTGGGAGAGCACTAAAATGCAATTTTTCTCCAGTCAACCATTTTTCCAGCATGACCAATATCAGCAACACTTCATTTTGCTCATGTTTTGCGGATGTCTGAATCAATCCCTCAGTGCAACAGCACTCGGTTAACCCGCTGCTGTAAACATCACTGAGCAAAATGTTCATATTTTTTATGGTGATAATAAAGGGGGATCTAAGAAACCAATTTTTTATCAAGTCCAGCTCCATTTTAATAAGAGTTAAAACCTTTATCCTTTTTCCTCTCATAAAAGAAGTTTCATATTGCATACTTGACACAAAGCATATCTTATATAGTTTGAAAAAGTGATCTGACTGTAATTATATTGTTTCAGTTTTGTTGGAAACAGCATTACTCAGTTCATTTTGAAATTAAAAATAGCATTAGTCATTCTTAATAATAAAAATGATAAAAATCAAACTCACTCATTCATTATTTTACACTTAATCTTCTACTAGGGTCGGGGGAGGATGTTTCCTATGCCCATCCAGGCAAGAACGTTTCAGGCGCTGGGCAGATACGGTACAGGGCATCAATTTGAACCTGGAATCCCCAGCACTGAGAGGCGAACATGCTAAGCACTAAGCCACCATGCTGCCCTTACTAAAACAAACTTAATTTAAAAAATAGTGCCAAACTATGTAAGTTCTTTAACTGCCTGTACAACATAGAGTGCAATGAATTTACTAGAAGGGCCTTTTTTGTTTTCTGTTCCTGTATGTATTTGTGTTTAACAGCCTTTTTGCTTTGTTTTTGTCATTATGGGTTTTGTGTTCTAAACATATGCACTTATCTGACACAGAGAACTAACCAGACAGCAAAGCCACCCTATTTTTCTTTCAGTGATTGTCATAAAAAAAGCTGTTTCCAGCTTTGTACATAGAAAAAGAACATGTGTGACCACTCTGTGTCCATGTCAAGCCACTGTGGGAGGAAGCGGCTTTTGCGTCCCAGATAGCTTTTCCATGTGTTGAGTTCAATGAAATGGATGTTAGGAGGGGCAAAGTCACTTTAGCTTCTGTTGAAGACTTGCTTTCTTAAAACACAATTCTTCACCCCTCAGAATTTAAGTCAGCATAAAACCATTGTTTGTACATGAGTCTGCATGGATATGTCACTGCATGTGGTAACAGTGACTCCTAATAAGAGGAGTTGTTGAGTGTAGGAGGACATGTGTGGATAGTTTAAAATAAAATGTAATTGATCCCAGACCAATTTTGAATACTATCCTGACTAGTAACTGATTCAGTCCTGGCAGTAAGAAGGTGCTTGAGCTTAAATGAGGCCCAGTAATGGAATGATGTGAGATTAGTCACCTCGCCCTCCTACTGACAGCGTGCAGACAGGCCTAATGTGTTCAGACCAATGACTTTACATCCCTGCGGCCAGAATTTCTTTTTTTACACATTTTTTTACACCCTTTTTACTCTGCAGTTAATATTTTTTTATTTTTTGCTCTTAAAATGATGAATTAGCCGTTTACTCCAACAGGATCTCCTATGTTAGAGTAGCCTATAAAGTGATGCAATACCAGCTGTATTCTGTCACACATGGTAAAGGGTGAAATATTTCCTAAACATTATGTTGGTGATGTTACTGCATAGACTGTCTGATTTTTGTGAATTTAGCCTTGTTTTAATAGTTAGCCTTGTTTTAATTCTTCCCAAAATTTATTTTTGTCTCCCTCTGCTTCTCTGATGATCTAATTATTCAGGTAATTTTAACCCAAAAATAAGACCATGCTATATCTTTCAGGAGATATCAGTATTATGACTTTAGGATAATAATTAAAATTAAGTCATGCATTTTTAAAACTCCAAGTACTTGTTTAAAAGTTTATCTGGACATGCGTTAAAACAAATATATTGTAGATACTTTTTAGGTGTGTATTTTGTATTTCTAATTTTCACTTAAAGATATTTATAATTAAACAATTGTAAGTGAACGTCTAAGGGGACTGTGTTCTATCTCCAGTCCTTGTCAGCACCAATGGAATCTCAAACCATGTTTTGTTCACACCATTAATACACTAAATTTTGGTGTCTTCAAAATATTAAATTTTCATACTAAATTTATTAAAGCAGAGAGCTTTATTGTCTTTACTTTTACTCAACACTTCAGCACCAGTCACCAGTTTTTGAGACCAAACAATTTCAATTGAAGACATTGTTCCTTGGGTTGTTTGTAAACTAAAAAAAAGTCAACTTTTCAAATGAAAAGTTTTTACCATTACTTATCTGCTACAGAAATATGTCAGGAAGAGAAAACATTTTGTTTTGATTGTTATTTCATTGTTGTTGCACTTGAGGTTAGGTGAAGTCATAAATTTATCGTATGTTTGTTGTCCACAGTGAATTATAAAAGATAACATGGCACAAACACAATAATTGTAGTGGTCTTTTTATATTAAAATGTAAAGTATTGTATTTTGTTGGCTTAAATGTTTTAAGTGCAAATTATTCAGTGTGTAGTACATATATATACCTCTTTCATATCACTGTCTTGTTTTGAAGTAGTTTTGTGTCTTGAAGTTCATTGTAATGAAGCTACAAATTAAATAATTTTGTTAAACTGAGAACTAAATATGGAAATGTGAATATGGGTTTGAACTGTTTATGATAAATCAGTGTTGTCATTTTGTGAGTTTAGAAGTCATGTGTTTTCAAATACACAAATCTTTTCCCCCACAAAGCTGTATGGCTTAAACTAAACTAAAAAAGAATAAAATAATTACTGAGATCACTTACTGGATACTAGTTGCCATAATAGCTGAAAGATAACACGTGTTTTCTTATCCTGCAGCCATAGTCCTGCATTTAATAGTCTAAAAACAAATGACTAAACCAATCACTTCTAAGCCCTATCACAAAAAAAAATTCTTGCCCTCAAGGTGTTTGTTGAAAGCCTGTATGCTAAGCCTTCGCTGCCTGTAGAAAATATGATTAAAAGTGTCAGACAGACAGACACTGTATTTGTTTGGAAGTGGAGCAATTTTATTTGTTTTTAATACCCGAGTTTCATTTCTTGATTGACAAAAGCTCCAGGTGCTTAGTTAATGTCCACCAGCTGAATCCTACCACAATCCCAATTTTCCAGTCCATGCCGCTGCTAATAAAAGCTAAGATTCTTGCAGACACCCCTTGTGTTTGGCCTCTCTGAGGGGCAGAGAGAGAGTGAGCAAGACCGCAATGTTATACTATGTTTTTATTAAAGCATATGATTGACAGCTAAGGAAGATTTTTCCAGTATTAAAATCGAGGTCCAATTGGACAGGATGGAGCACATTGAGATCTGGATCTTAGCTGCTGGTACTGGCTGTGGGGTTCATCTCTCTCCTCTTTTCTTTTGCGTGCCTCTGAATTCAGAGAGAGTGGAAGCTAACACGCTGCCTCAAAGCATCAGGGGAATTTAATTACAAAAAAAAAAAAGCATTAACTCTTCTTTAAAGTAAATCGTTTAGTGAAATTACAAAGACAGTCACTATGGGATGTGGCAGCAGACTACATGTGTTGCTTTTAAGCACTGTTCAGATTCTATTCATAAGTACACTGCTGAAGAATGTGGTGTGTTTAAATAGGAGATACTATTTCTACTGGGTGGTACCAAGTTCACTATTTGACCAAAGGTATTTGGACACCTCTCCTATGTATGTTTAGTGTTATGGTAATTAACCTTAAAAGAAATGTGGTAATTACATTTTTTTTTCTTTATTTGTTTAAATTCTGGTTCACTTTAGTTATTGTGGGTATAAGATGTCTCCCTCACTGCACTCAAAGCAGGACTTCAGCTATCAAGTGCTTCTCTGTGCAGTTGAAGTGATGATAAAAAATATGGAAAAGATGTAATCAAGATGTAATCAATAGTGTAATAATAGTGTCCATCACTTCCTTTTCATTTACCTTGCAGCAGGGTTCCACAGGTTGCTGTTAAATGTGCAGGGTGGAGTCACAATACAGCATCACACAACCTCTGCTGCAATTGTAGTGAGGAATATTCATCTCAACTTTCATCCACTGAGATAATTACCTAGTTTAGCTGGTGGAGAACCTGGTCAGCTTATTGGCACTACCTGGTTGAATATGAGTCACCCATGGTAGAATAGTAGGAGTTAGACTACTCAGACAAATTCAGTCAACAATAATATTAATTCTATAGAATTTAAACCATGTTGAAAGATAGATCTGTTTCAGTGGCCTGTGCAAAGCCCTGACCCCAACTGAAATATATACCTGTAAGTTTTTTTTTAAGTAAGAGTACAAGTTTGTTTAACTTGTCCAAGTAATAAGTGTTTTAATAAAAGATTCTGGCTCAGATCTGGCTCACATTTCCCATTTTGGTCCATGTGTCATATGGATTGATGAAATTTGGGCAGACTAGATGTAAACCCCATACCAGATTATGGTCACTTATACAAGTGTATGTAGGTTTAAGACCGTTACCATGTGTATACCAATGGTGTTTTTGGAACATGTGGACCATGTGATTTAAATTTTTCTGCCAAACCTAGATTGGATATGTTTTGGGACATGTGTTGCATATTATTGTTTACCTATGAGGACCACATTTGTATAACTTAAGTTTGCCAGCTGAGGAAGTGGGTTCAAGTATTCATTCATTCACTCATTCATTATCTTCCGCTTTATCCTATATTAGGGTCGTGGTGGGGTTCCCCATGCCCATCCACGGGAGAACGTTTTGGGCGCTGGGCAGATAGACCCAGGACAGGGCACCAATCCATCGCTGGGCAGGGTTTAAGTAAGTTAAAGTAATTTATTTATCTAGCGTTTTTTACAATAGTACATTGTCAAAAAGAAGCTTCACTGTGTTATAAGCCTTTAAACCCCAAAAAGCAAGCCAAATCGACGGTGGCAAGAAAAAACTCCCTGTTGTTATTTTAAGATATAAACCTTGGGAGGACCAAGGCTCAATGGGGGACTCATCCACTGTGTCATCAGTGTAGTATCTCAGTCAGAAGTGGTCATTATGCCTCATTAAGCATAGTGTAGTGAAACATTCTGAAAAGGTTCCTCCAGTATAGAAAATACTCATTTATACAGTATGTATAGAACTTTTTGAATCTATTAATTTGAACTACATGTTTTTGAATTGTTGAGAGAAACTAGAGTTTTTAGAACAAATTCACACAGAACTGAGGAGAGCATTCAGACTCAATGCAGAACAAAAAGCATAAGTCAGAAGCGGGACCCTCTTACAAAAGTGTTACCTTCTGTACCATGGCACCGGAAGAGGCTTGAAAATCAGATATTTTTTTTTACTAAGTTCAGTTTCTATATAATTAATGTAAAGCATTTAAAATCCTAGCTGTTGTCTTTGAATAAAAAGTGGATTCCAGTTAGTTTATGTAAGATCAGAATGTAGTTTAAAGTTGTTACAGTGCAAAATTTCACCTCCTGAATAACTCAGTGAGAAGACCGAACAGATTGGCCAGTGGCTATTGAAAAGGATTATAACTCAGTCACAGCTGTCCCAGCAGGAAATAATTAGTCTAATTCACAAAAAGCTTTCTAAAGATAGAGAGCTACTTAAGTTTTTTTTCGCCTGATGATATCCATGATCTAAAGGAGGACGTTTGTGTGTGTGTGTGTGTGTGTGTGTGTGTGTGTGTGTGTGTGTGTGTGTGTGTGTGTGTGTGTGACAGCAATGATAGATATATATATATATATGTAAGTCATTGTAAGTCAAGCGAATTCAAGTTGAATGGTTATAGTGAGGGTTTGATTATGTCTAGCTGAAGCTTATGGTTAATGTTAGGGTAGCATAATTTGTAGTTATGCTTTGGGTAAGTTTTTACTAAATTAATGAATTTCACAATGAGTAAACACAAGTGTGTGTCTGTTTGTGTGTTGAGGTTTAAGGTTTATGGTCATTATGCCATTTTAATTTATTTTAAGTTAATCTTAGACTTCATAAATGCGTTTTATGTTCAAAATCACACATAAATGACAAAAGCAAAAATATCCTTTTGTATATTTGATATATTTTGTATATTGTTTTGTATATCGAGAAAAAGTTACCAATCAAATTGTTTAATTTAAATCAGTGTCCTAATGTCATAATGTAAAATGCACAAAAGCAACATGTATTTCCCACTCAGAGCAATACAACTGTATAAAACTATGTAGGATAATTACACTGTATTATCTGTATAAATATGTGGGTAGCTGCCAGAAATGTCAGAGGGCTAATTTTTTTCCGAAAGACTAGTAATTTGATTGAGGTCAAATTTGAATAACATAATAGCATATCAACTGTGTGTGGGTGCGTTCGTGTGTGTGTGTGTGTGAGTGCGTGTGTGTGTGAGCATGTGTGTGAGCAAGTGTGTTTGTGTGTGTGTAAAATAGTTAATTTAGCATGTGATATTCCCTTACTCTCTCTTCACTACCGGTTAATGTTTATTATTCATTCATTTTCTAAGATGTATATTCTGATAAGCGTTCCTGTAAGACTTTCAGACTAAGGCTAAAAATAGAAAAAAACCCACGCCACCAGTTCAACACAAATCAGACCAATTCACCTTCAGGTTATTCCACAGAAATTCCAGAAGAAACCCACATGGACACAGAAAGAACATGCAAACTTTACATACAAAGGAGTTGTCCATCCTGTCCAGGAATTAAACCTAGCTACTTAATTTATGATGGGTCACCGGGTCACTCTGCAACCGAGCAAAATGTACTATATTTTTCAAAATGTACAATTTGTAAAAAAATAGAAATATTATTCCACTTTTGCAAATATTAAGCAGGTCATTAGTATTTTATTACATAAGTGGCATAAAAAATGTATAATAACATAGCATGTAGTTCATCTGTGTTATTTTTACTTTATTTGTAATATTATAGCAATTTAATGTAGTCCATTGTTTTCATACTCTAGGTTTATAGATTTTAATGTAATCTGCCATGAAATGTGTTAGTATTAATGTTGGGTGAAAGGTCAAAAGTCCTTATGGCTTTGCCAAATGCTGTCATTGTAACTCAGCACAGTTTGCTCCACAGCCAATGCAGTTTCATAATGAAGTGTACAATTACTTGGGTAAATCAGAAGTCAAGAAGGATAATGCAGTGTAAAATCTCGGACTTGCAACAGATTCCTAAAAAATGTACACTTCATATTCTTCAGGTGAATGTAAGGTTAAGACAATCATCAAATTAACTTCTTACAGCTGTTCTTCTTTCTTTGCCTTTGTTCTGAAACAACAAAATAAGAGTATGCAATTTGAGTTGCATAGTATAACTCTCTTAAAATTATTATTATTCATGAATTATACAGTATATATTTTAAGTTGCATGGAATTTAAAAATGATTCAAAATGGTTTTGAGCATTGCAAATTTAAATGGCACATCTTACCATAAATAACTGACTTATTTCAGTGCTATGAGAAGTAATTAGAGGTTTATCTAAAAGTGAATGCTTTTGGGGAACCTGATCTCCTTGAGGTACAGAATGTCTGGCCATAACGTCAGCTAAGGGGGCAGCGTGCTTCACTTTTTCCATTCTTACTTGTGTTTTGTGAGTCCCAGCTGGCATGAATTAATCCAGTTCACACTAATGGGTGACATGAGGATAGTGCCATCAGCACATGACAACTGTGCCATGGTGCTCACTGTCTATCTGAATGCTGCAAAATGTTAATTGCTGTGCTCAGAGCAACTTGGTTTGAATGTTTTAATACTAAGCTAATAAGCTTCATTCATTTCAGAACTAAAATTATCCTTAGAAAACTTTTAAAGTATATTTAGTTACCAGGGGACATAAACGAAGTGAATAAAAGTAAAAAAAATAATAATAATAATTAAAAAAAAAGCTCTATTCGCTTTCTTTAAATGAGTTCAGTGCCTTTATATATGTCTCTGGGTATTCTATTTAAAATTTGAAAACTTTTTAAAAATAAAATGTTGCAGGTCTTGTGCCTCATCTCATTCACCAGTCAGTATATATGGAGTAATTATCATTTACATTCATGTTGCAATACATGTGAGCAAATGCTGTGTATTTTTACTAAAAAAGTAATTTATCTGTCTCCTGAACCTTAACACTTTACTGTAATTTAGGACTTGAGCTTAAAGCATGTGCTGTGCTTAAAATCTTTTAGTTTCGGTCATAAAGTTACATTTCTCAGTGGGTTTGGTGATGCAGGAGCACCAGCAGAGCTTCTGGAGTTTATTAGGGTATGGAGGACATGCACTGATCTTAACTATGCAGTCATCTAGTTGTTGACTACCCAGATGTTTCTAAAACACCATGTGAGATTTACGATATTTTGTTTATAGACCTGCGGTATGCTCAGTTTCAACAAGTTCATGTTTGTAGGGGAGTTTCATATTGGCTGAATTATCCCAGTTAGCTAATTAACCCTTATAAAAATATCAGCATCTCTAAAACACTCCATAACTAGAATTTACTTTGAACAGGAACCCAACCCACAGAAGGGCACTCTCTTACTGATTCATATTTGTGAACAGATCCATTGAAATAGTTTATAAATAGAATGTCTTCTATTTTCAGTATATTAGAGATAACATAAAAATTCTGAAGGATGTCTTACAAAATAAAAGGTGCATTAAACCTGGGTGTATGTTTTACTTGAATACTGCAACATACACACCTGCTTATTTTAATTATTATTGTCTATTTTATCAGTTCCAGTTTATATAGATGCACCTTGTTTTTCGATGTTTCGATGATTGTCCCACAATGGGAAATTCACTTTGTCACAACAGCAAAGGAACAGTAAGTGAGAACCCTTTTCTTTAATGGTCTGACCCTATATAGGGCCACCACAGACAAGTTATAATTTGGGTGGTGGATGATACTCAGCACCAGTGGCACTTATTGTGGTGTGTAAGTGTGTATTGTGCTGTTATATGTCTTAATAACATTGTATTAGATTTTGTTTTCTAGGAATGAATTACAAACAAAAATTTCGTAGATGCTTTAAAAAAAACATGGTTTCTCATACTCACCAGTCTCCTCTGGTTACTTAGGCAGAAAGTACAAATTTGCCGGGGTTGAGAGTTCTCTGAGTCAGAGTTCGGCTCTGTGTTTTTGTGAGTAACATGCAGAAGGTTGTGTCGTGCTCCAGAGTTGGTGTGGCATGGCTGTCCATCTCCGCATGCCTCTCCCACCAACAGAACATTTCCAAGGTGAGAGATGTAGCTAGAGGCTAGTCGTAATGTCTCTATCTTAGATAATTTGCGGTCTGCAGGTTCAGTTGGTATGAGCGTCCTCAAAGCAGTGAAGGCCATATTTACACTGTTTGTACGATCTCGTTCACGAGCATTAGCCACATTACGCTGCCGGACCTCTGAAATTGGCAAGCACAGAGCAGTAGGCTCAACTGATGTCCTAACTGATGTCCTACAGGCATACTTCCGTTTGCGAGAGTCTTCTTTAATGACATCATACCCAGGGGCAGAGACATGGAAAGATTTGTCATCTGATCCTGAGCTTTCGCTGCCATTCTCATCATCCTCTGAAAGTGCACCTATCTCGGAGTAAAGGAACCGAGCAGGAGACGGATAAACCATGGCAAAGGACATCCTTACCTGCTCAGGTTTGTTCTCTAAACCTGTCTTTTCTGTCCACTAGGAAGGTGTGTTGTCCTCTCCTCTTATTTAAAAATCCACACATAAACTCTGAGATTGTTCTCACAGATGTCTCCCACCAGTTCTAATCAGCTTCTGAACATAGACGTATATAAACAATTCATCAGAAGGTACAATATCGTCTCACTTCCATGGAGAATAGCTGCTGAAATCCAGAGTTGTTTCAGGCCAGTTTTTGATGCTGGGTCTTTTATGATGACTGAGATTTCATATCCCTGCCTCTTCTGCAGCCCGCTCCTTGAAGAACCAATCCGTCAAGTGGCAACGAAAGTGGGTGAGTAAGTGAGTGTACAGTGTGTATCACACTAGCGTTTATCCCCTCAACAGTTCCACGTGTTATTACGGCTGAGTGTTTCCTTATGGCTTGGCTTTATAGTGTGTATGTGTGTGTGAGAGTGCGCATAGTGACTGTGGGGGGAGTGGCTGGGGACTGCTCCCCACTTACCGTTAACTCAAAATCAGAGGTAAAAAAAGTACATCTTGAAAACAGTTTGGTTCTTTGAGAACTAAAAGTATACTAAATTTAAGAAAAATGTTTTCTTTTGGCTTTTTAACTCTAGTGAAAACATAATAATCCTTTAATTAAAGCTAGTTAGAAGATCGACTGATGCCTGTCAGTTTAAAGGGAAGTAGTTAACCACCCATGTGGTTGCTGAGCCTGAATGCTATATGCAATCATGTACTATTGTTAAAAATCTCATATCTTTTTCCTCATTCCCATATCGACTCCTGGGCATGAAGACTGGCAAGTCAGACGATTTCTTTACCAGCACTGATTAAAACGGAAGTGCTTAAGGGCAGTGTTAGGTTTTGAAAGGAGATGAAGAGCAGAGCTCAATGCACTTGGACCAACGTCGGCATACTGGCTCCACTTTCACTGACTGACATGCTGATTAGATGATCACTGGAGGCAGTAGTCACTCAGGCGAAAAAAATTACAGAGTTGAAGGATTAAGAGTGAATGAAATTACTAGCAATGTCACAGCAACCGATTAAATTACAAACTATGAGAAATGTGGAGACATCTTTAATGTTTTTACTCCTATATAGCCTTGTCCTACATTTATTCAGTCATTTTTTAAGCTGCTTTTAAGCCCAAATTTATAATCATAGAAGTGCTGCATCCCACCAGCTCTCACTGAGTAAAAGGCAGAGACACACCTTAGTCCATTGTTTAGTTAGGATTTAAGTTCATCTCAGTGCATCTCCACAAACAAAATCTTGAACACTTAGGAGCAATGTATGTCCTGTTCACCTCATGCTTTAAACTGTGGGAGGCTTAGAAATCCCACACAGACTTAAACAAAAACATGCTTATTACATAGAAAGGACTAGGCTGGTCAGCCGTATAGGTGTTTTGTGTTGAATCAACTGTGGCATAATAGTGGCACGGTGGTGCAGCAATCAGTGCTTCCCCTCATTATAGGAATGTCTTAGTTCTGATTTCTGTTTGGGTACTTTCTGTGTGGCAGTGGGTCTCTTCTGAGCATGCCGTTTCTCTCTATATTACATAAACCTGATGATAGCTAAACTACAGGTACTAAATTGCCCAACCCCCTGTGACTGTATCACTTAAATTTTTCTTTTGGAAAATGACTATTAATTCTGTTCAAATGTTAAATGCCCAAATAAACAAACAACTGCACTACCTTCTGAGCTATAATGCTCCATAGTCTATTTATGGAGTTATTACCAGTATTAGAACTAATAATTTACCATAAATAATTGATAATTATATTAATTATAATAATTAAGATTTCAGTTTGACCCTAAAACTATTGCTAGCTTTCTATGAAATCAGACTTTTGTCACTTTCCACCTGTATTTCTTCATTATACAGATCTAAGTGTCACAATCTTCGTGATGCCAGCAGCTAAGCCATGCTTTCACCATCTGATTACTATTATTCCCTTTACCTCGCCGACTTCCTGCCTTCCTTCTACTCTTAAGATCTAAAAATTATTCACAGAGAAACTCTCTGCCCTCAACTTTTTGGCAGGCATAAGAGTGCTGTCAAAATTCGGAACTAATCCTTTGTACAGCACTGCAGACAGCCCAACCATTTCATTTTGGAGTCAGCAGACTGGATGGGTAAATGACCAGAGTGCTGAGAGAAGGGACTGTCTAGGTTAAGTTGGGGACATGCCAAACCTCACAACCCCCTTCACTGATGAGACATAGCCTTTGCATCTGGCCCATGTTTAATCAGAGGAGTGAGATGAAGGAAAAGTAAAAATGTGCCCTTATTAGTTATGAAATGTTATACTTTGTCAGATGAATAGCCAAAGTAGTGTGAATGTAAGCAATGGAAAGGAAGCACTTATAAGGTCAGCTACTTTGGTGGAAATCATAGGTATAATTAGGCAACCTGAACCACACTGGTCTGATGTCTTCTGGTAATTGCCTATCTGTGGCCTAGCATTTAACTTCCAGTTTCTCTATTTAAGGAGCCCAAATGAAGTCAGTCTTCCCTGAAATTCCATGCTGTAATTGTCCTGTTTTTCAGAAGCCAAAGAATTCAGACAGTAAGCAGGTCAGTGGACCTGACAGATGGAAAAAGTGAAATGTTTAGCAACTTCTGGAATCCAGTGCCCATCAGAGCCACATAACAATTCTTATATCTTTATACCATTAAACACATGACAAAGTATTGTTGTTTACAATATAAAAAAAATATCAGCTGAATATCTAGACTCAAGGCTAACTAGACTAGACTTTTCAATTATGCCTAATAGTTTAAATGGTCGTATAAATAATGTCTGCCAAGTAAAAGTTATTTCAAATCTCTGATTTGGGATAGCAGTAATTTCCAGGCTTAAGAACTACATTATTTCATACAAGGCAAATTGAATCCGAACTTTAATTAGCTGTCAAATTTTTATTTTTTAGCACAAAGGTTAAAGTTCTTTGTTCCATACCAAGGTAGTCATCACATGTGACCCATGAACCGTGTTGCTTTGCTAGGACTCCATAACCCATTTTAGGTGTGGTCTGAGCCAGGACCTTATTTTTGAAGTGTGCCTAATAAAAGAGGCAGCTGGTGAGGGCAAAACCAGCAGGGCCCTTTCAGCTGCCCTTGTAAAGTCCATTGCAGGCCCTCTTAAGTAGAGCTCTGGGACTCGCCTGCTGCCCTGCTAACAATCGTTTTTTTTTTTTTTTTTGCTAATTTAACAGCTTTTTAAATTCAAAGTGCTCTCCTTTCTATCCACGCTTTCATACAAAAACACTTCATTCTTTGAAACCAGGTGGCATAACTTCCACTTGTACCAAATCAACTAAAAAAAATTCCTACTTTCTTCTACTTGAATGTTAACCATTTAAAAGTACTGCTGTCCTTTCTGTTTTCATAAATGAAGATTCCAATTCAATTTTGACTGCATAATGTGAATATGTTTCAAATATGTAATCGCACCAGCCATTCTTACTTTTACAGATGCAGTTTTAAGCCATGTAGTCAAAGAGTTTTAAATTAAATTCCAGGGTCTAAAAATCCAATGCATAATTTGATTAAATAATTTTCTGATATAACATGTACATTGAATATACAGAAAATGCATGAGTGTGGTAGCTCAGTGGTTTGGCTTTGGGCTCTCAATCTAATGCTGGTGGGGAAGGGGGGGGGGTCAAATCTAAAATTCAGTATAAGTTATCAACCTGGGCCCCTGAACGAGGCCCTTAAGCCTCATTGTTTCAGAAGTGCTGTAAGATAAGAATAGTAAAAATAGTTCATTCATTCATTATCTCCCGCTTTATCCTCTATTAGGGTCGCGGTGGGGTTCCCCATGCCCATCCAGGGGAGAACGTTTCGGGCGCTGGGCAGATAGACCCAGGACAGGGCGCCAATCCATCGCTGGGCACACACTCACTCACACAGACACACTCTATATGGGGCAATTTTGGAGAATTCAATTGACTTCATCCATGTTTTAGGACTGTGGGAGGAAACCGGAGAACCCGGAGGAAACCCACAAAGACACAGGGAGAACATGGAAACTCCACCCAGATGGGGATTCGAACCGGGAATCCCTAGTGCTGAGAGGCGAATGTGCTAACCACTAAGCCACCCAGTAAAAATAGTAATTAAGTTTATTTATTCATTAATTAATTAATCTGTCTTACACTTAATACTTTACTAGGGTCATGGGGATTCCATATGCCCATACAAGCGAGTACATTTAACCCAGATAAACCCAGGACAGGGTGCCAATCTATTGCTGGGCACACACACACACACACACACACACACACACACACACACACACAGACCCACGCAGACACGGGGAGAACATGGAAACTCCACTCAAATTGGGATTTCAACCTGGATTCCTAGTGCTGAGAGGGGAACGTGCTAACCACTAAGCCACCATGCCACCCAGTAAATGTTAAAAAAACAAGACACAGTATATGAAAAGTAATTTGTAAGATAATTGGTAAGACTGTAGTACATCTGTTTTCTTTTTTTGTTAGTCTCATGTAGGTTCTGTATTGGTCAGGGTCATCACAAAACAGGTATAATTTGGGTGGTGTTTTGTTTATTTTCAGTTCTGCAGTGACACTGATGCAGTGAGGGGGTTTTAGTGCAGCAGTGCTGCTGTAGTTTCATTTAAACACCTCAGTGACACTGCTGCAATGAAAATAATGCACCAACCCAATAACACCTGCTCTGTGGTGTTACTATTGGGGTCCTGACATTTAGAGAAAAGAGTAAAGGGAACAAACACAGTATGCATTGTAGTCCACAAACAGATGAACTACAGTCTGAAATTGTAGAACAAAGTCCATCTTTACTGTAAGTGGAACTGATAACATGGACAATAAGTGGAGCAAAAGGAGGTGTGTCTAAACTTTTGACTGGTAAAAGGTAACAGATGACCTCAGTGATAAGTTGAATGTGCTGTAATTAGATCAGTACTCTAGGAAAAGTTAGCATGTAATAATATATGATCTCAGCTGTGATGAGTTGAATGCACTGTGATTTGATCAATAATTTAAAAACATGAAAGCAGGTACCTAGTTCTTAACAAAGCACATACAGAAACAGTGACAGTAATTTGCTAAATCCATAGAACCCCTTGCCCATATATACAATGAGAACAAATGTTGCAAAGTGCATTAGCAATCAGGTAAAGGTACAAAAATCTAAAACCTAAAATAAAGACCTCAATTTAACAGAATCCATTGCTTTTTCATCTTCGTAAGGCTCTGATGTTTGCTGCTTGTGGTTATTTGTAATGTAAGCAGTAGCTAGCTGGCTGCCTCTATTACTCCCATAGCGAGACTTATGAGGTCATGCTTTTGGCTTTGAGACCAAGGACAAATTAGGCCCCCAAAAATCAGTCATCAATTTTGGCTGTTTTGGGTTAGTGAATCCAAATGAAGTAAACGGCACATGTCATTTCTCACTGTGCAGTTACATATGAAGTGAAATGTCTATTGAATATAATTTACAGTTCTGTCTGCTCCTGCTCTTGCTTTGGGTTCATATTTTTCTTTAGGGAGTTTGGCAAACATGTCAAGCTGTGGTTGCCAGCACAGGATATAATATGAAAATGCTTAATGCAGCTATAAAATGTTCAAAAGCGTTACAACAGGGATTAAATTGAATGAAATATAAATGTTTGCTGTTGAAAACAATTATGGCCTTGTGTATAAATGCATATGTTTATTTTATCTTAAAAATGTAGTGATGTAATGAATCACAAAGATGACACAGGGTATATATGGTAAATATGTTTGGGTGTGTGGGTATGGGTAGAGTGTTGGAAGGAGTTGAGTGGGTGCATATGATTGTCATTAAGTATAGCGGAAAAGGTTTAACGTAGCACAGAGGAAATTTAACAGACATATATCATTGCTGCCTAAATTAGGTGCTGCTATATGTTGAGCAAAGGATTTTCACTCTGAAGGTTCAGCCATAGATTAATGTTTCTTATACATTTTAGATTGTACTCTAAAGACTGTACAGATTTAAGACTCTTTAACTCTCATTTGCTCTTTTGTCTTCTGAAATACCTTATATTCTGTATAAAGCCTAAGAATGCCTCTGCTGACAAAAAAAGTATATGGAGACATAAAGTAACTGGAGATACACATTTTAAAAATGTGTTTTAGTGCAGTAATGGTAAGTTAAGCTAATTAGCTGTGTTCTTAATACTTGGTGACATAAGGATATAGAATATTGTTTTCCACACTCTTCCAACTATTAAAGATATCCCCAGCTGAAATGTCCTGAGGTTAACTTACAAAAACCACAAATCACCCAAATCTGTTTGTAATGGCTGTAAATCTAAAAGAAAATAAATAAACATGGAGCGAGCAATATTTATGACTTAAATCTTAAATGCTTGATGAAATGTCATAAATTTCTACACAAATCCTGAACTTTCTCTGCTCTTGTAAGTGGACCTTGACTATTTTTTAATTTTTGTCTGGAGGTCATACACCAGATTTATTTGGTACTGCTGTCAGGTCTTAAGGAAAAAAGAATAAAGCTTTAGGCTTACATGCACACTGGTTGATGCTGTATAGACATTTGTTTTACATAAAAAAAAGTTATCTACACTATATGGACTAAAGTATTGGAACATATACATTACACCTACAGGAATTGTTTTGACATCCCTTTCTAAACTAGTCCCACTTTTACAGCTATAAGAGCTACCATTCTTCTGGAAAAGCTTTCTACTATAATTTGGAGTGTGAATGTGAAAACTGATGTTGGGAGGGAAGGCCCAGCTCTTAGTTTCTGCTTTCGTTCATCCAAAGGCTTTCGATGCTGTTGAGATTAGTGCTTTATGGTCATTGTTTTTCACATGAAGAAACCAGCAACAGCAATATCCATGGCTAGATGAATTACTTCATAGTGGGACTAAATAAAATGCCCAAATTCAAGGATTAAGAGGTGTATCTCAATGTATTTGTCTATGCGTAAGTTGTATTTTTACAGTCATCTTGAGGAGTTATAGGGAATAAGGCTTATTCTTTGCAAACAAAGATTGATTATGAATAATCATTTTTTGCCAACATTTGTGAATATTGTCTGTCAGTTCAAAGACAATGTTTATAAGTGCACGATTGCACAATTTTTAGGCCTTTCACCATATAAAGTTTATGAAATAATTCAAGAAATCAAAGGAGTAAGGGGAAATCCTGGAAAACAATGGCAGAGGGTATAAATCTCGGCTGAATATATCAGGAATCAGGAAAAATAGTTTGACACCAATATCACAAAAGTGGATGTTTTTACTTAGGACCCCATCTGGGTGGAGTTTCCATGTTCTCCCCATGTCTGCGTGGGTTTCCTCCAGGTTCTCCGGTTTCCTCCCACAGTCCAAAAACATGGATCAAGTCTATTGAATTCTCCAAACGTTCTCCCCTGGATGGGCATGGGGAACCCCACCGCGACCCTAATAGAGGATAAAGCGGGAGATAATGGAATGGATGGATATATATATATATATATATATATATATATATATATATATATATATATATATATATATATATATATATATATATACAGTGGGTTGCAAAAGTATTCATACCCCTTGAACTTTTCCATATTTTGTCACATTACAACCACAAACATAAATATATTTCACTGGAATTAAATGTGAAAGACCAACACAAAGTGGTATACAATTGTGAAGTGGAAAGAAAATTATACATGAATCAAAACATTTTTTACAAATAAAAAAGTAATAAGTGCGACGTGCAAAAGTATTCAGCCCCCTTTTCCCTGAGTGCAACCAATTGCATTCAGAAGTTGCCTGATGACTGCTAATGACTCAAAAGGGTCCACCTGTGTGTAATCTAATCTCAGTACAAATACAGCTGCTCCGTGACGGCCTCAGATGTTGGTTAAGAGAATATTGGGGAGCAAACAGCATCATGAAGTCCAAAGAACACACCAGACAGGTTAGGAATATGGTTTTGGAGAAGTTTAAAGCAGGCTTAGGTTATAAAAAGCTTTGAACATCTCACGGAGCACTGTTCAATCCATCATCCGGAAATGGAAAGAGTATGGCACCACAGTAAACCTGCCAAGACAAGGCCGTCCACCTAAACTTACAGGCCGAACAAGGAGATCACTGATCAGAGAGGCAGCCAAGAGGCCCATGGTGACTCTGGATGAAATGCAGAGAGCCACAGCTCAGGTGGGGGAAACTGTCCACAGGACAACAATTAGTCGTGCACTACACAAATGTGGTCTTTATGGAAGAGTGGCAAGGAGAAAGCCATTGTTAAAAGAAAACCATAAGAAGTCCCGTTTGCAGTTTGCCAGAAGCCATGTTGAGGACACAGCAAACATGTGGAAGAAGGTGCTTTGGTCAGACGAGACCAAAATAGAACTTTTTGGCCACAATGCAAAACGCTATGTGTGGCGGAGAAATAACACTGCACATCACTCTGAAAACACCATCCCCACTGTCAAATATGGTGGTGGCAGCATCATGCTCTGGGGTGCTTCTCTTCAGCAGGGACCGGGAAGTTGGTCAAAGTTGATGGGAAGATGGATGGAGCCAAATACAGGGCAATCTTGGAAGAAAACCTGTTGGAGTCAGCAAAAGATTTGAGACTGGGGCGGAGGTTCACCTTCCAGCAGGACAACGACCCTAAACATAAAGCCAGAGCTACAATAGAGTGGTTTAAAAAAAAGAATATTCATGTGTTAGAATGGCCCAGTCAAAGTCCAGACCTAAACCCAATTGAGAATTTGTGGCAAGATCTCAAAACTGCTGTTCACAAACGCTCTCCATCCAATCTGACTGAGCTTGAGCTGTTTTGCAAGGAGGAATGGGCAAGAATTTCAGTCACTAGATGTGCAAAGCTGGTGGAGACATACCCTAAAAGACTTGCAGCTGTAATTGCAGCAAAAGGTGGCTCCACAAAGTATTGACTCAGGGGGGCTGAATACTTTTGCACGTCGCACTTATTAGTTTTTTATTTGTAAAAAATGTTTTGATTCATGTATAATTTTCTTTCTACTTCACAATTGTATACCATTTTGTGTTGGTCTTTCACATTAAATTCCAGTGAAATATATTTATGTTTGTGGTTGTAATGTGACAAAATATGGAAAAGTTCAAGGGGTATGAATAATTAAATAATTAAATAATTAAAAAAAAAAAAAAAAAAAAAAAAAATATATATATATATATATATATATATATATATATATATATATATATATATATATATATATATATATATATATATATATATATATTTTTTTTTTTTTTTTTTAAATTATTGACTAAATATTTGACTGTTTTCCATTAATAACCTGAACATATTTAAAATATTATTTACATAGAATTTATTTCGTTAAAGCTCAGGCTAATATATTTACAAACTTTAGTTACTGCACTATTATGCTGTTCTACTACAGTAGATGGAGAAATTAGCCTGTTGGCATTTATTTTTTAGAATAATTTTCACTTAATAGTTATGAATTTAGTGGTCTTTAAGATTCACAGCATTTGGGGCAGAGATGCTTAGCATTGAACACATCTAAATACCTCGGGGTGACAGAGGCAGTAGTTGCTCCAGCGAATGAAATGTGTTACTGCCACTTTTGTCTACTGCCCTATAAAGTACAACCACACATGCATGGACAATGAGGCTCCTTGTGAAAAGTAAGATGTTCATACAGAGTCTTGCCAGTGGAAACATCAGTAGACAGAAAACCATCAGAGAGTCTGGAGGCCATTCTTCTTTTCATGGCAAATCCATCATTTGCTGAGTTCTATATATGTTGTGTCAACATAATAATGTGGCCTCTGATAATGCATTTGGGTTTTGAAAATTTGTTTAACCTTTTCCACTGTCTCAAAATCTAAAATGCTCATATTCTGCCAAGTTGATATTGTGCTTATCTGGCCAGCCAAAAATTGTGGTTTTTAGCATCATCAATTTAATTTTGTTTACTTACTAGTTACAAAGTTCATTGCTCGATGCAGCATGTTCTGGCAAACATAATCATTCCTTTTCCATCTGTATTTATAATTTCACAGCCACATTTATTAAAGTTTACTTACAAATGGGATAAACGAAAAATCCCACTTAACTAATGGTACATACGGTAATGCTACCAGAGGCATTTTGATTCATTTAAATTTAAGATAAATTTAAATGGGTGTCTGGTCAACTCATGAAATAACTGGATGGAAAAGAAATTGATTATACAGATATGCTGTTATTGTAACTTAACTTGCTCAAATTTATCTATATTTATCAATTTACTTTCCCTTCGTTTTTATAAGAGTTATTTTGTTTAAAAACTACTACTACTTATATTTCCAAGTATTAGGTCTAATGGTCAACTTAAGTCTATAAAATCATGTTCCACAGCCATTTGAATAAACATGCTGTGTCTGTAATTACAAAGTAAAAGCCAAAAACAGATGTTTTAAGTTCACTGAATAATATTTGGTTGGGCTGCCAAGGGAGAACAGTGATTTATGAAAGCTATCAATCAAAATGTTTGTATAAGAAGAATGCAAAAAATAGCTAATCACTTTATTATTGTAATATTTAGTTTTAGAGTATTTTAGTTTGATATAAAACACTTCTTTATGTGATTATAAATTAACTCATTTAGTAATTTTTTTATTGTATCTCTACTTTTTGAGTGAATGTGAATTATGCATCCCTTATAACATCCACCATTACAGCCTGGGCAAACAAGAAAAGTCAGTCTGGCTGTTTTTGATAAGTGGGAGAAAACCATCAATTTCAATTAGGATTCTGTTTTCTTAAACCACTGTTTTTACTTTTTTTTCTTTCTTAAGATCTAAACTTAATTTTGTAATCATTATAAAGTAATGGAATATTGTTTTCCCACAATATTGACCTAAATAATTGGTATCAATTTATGAACATAATTGTCTCTGCAACAATAAACAAAAAATTATCAGATAATCATATCAAAATAAAATATATTACAATAGCTTCTGGCGGCACGGTGGCTTAGTGGTTAGCACGTTCGCCTCTCAGCGCTAGGGATTCCCGGTTCGAATCCCCATCTGGGTGGAGTTTCCATGTTCTCCCCGTGTCTGCGTGGGTTTTCTCCGGGTTCTCCGGTTTCCTCCCACAGTCCAAAAACATGGATCAAGTCAATTGAATTCTCCAAATTGCCCCATATAGAGTGTGTATGTGTGAGTGAGTGTGTGCCCAGCGATGGATTGGCGCCCTGTCCTGGGTCTATCTGCCCAGCGCCCGAGATGTTCTCCCCTGGATGGGCATGGGGAACCCCACCGCGACCCTAATAGAGGATAAAGCGGGAGAGAATGAATGAATGAACAATAGCTTCTGATTAGTACTAGCTACTAGCATGTAACTCCTGTTTTCATTTGTAATTGTTTACTCTGACCGTGAATTCAAATATTTTTTATTTAAAATCTTAAAAACAGTTAATTACAAATTTGTTGCATTTTTAATGTTTTCCCATTAACAGTTCAGATAATGTGGTTTATGAAAGCCTATAACAGCATTTATATATATAGAGTGATTATGGGGCATAGTGTAGTGTGTTGAACGTTGAACATCATAAGCATGTTATCAGTGTCTATGCCAGGGCAGGTGTAAAGACAAATAAATTTACATCTATGGGTCTTTTTTAATGTCTCCAATTCATCAGACTTATATCTCTTTGGGCTGTGGAAGGAAACTGAATCGCCAAGTGGAAGCCCACTTGACATGGGGAGAAAATGTAAACTCACCTGGCTGGTTATCTTGGAATTAAACCCTTTTTGCTAAAACCAGCTATGTCACTTTACTGCTTATGGGAATACAGTAAGATAATTTTTACAGTTTTTTGTCATAGACATGTTTCTGATTTTGTACCATTTTTTTGTCATGTTTTACCTTTTTTTTTTTTGTTTTACCAATGTTTTACCAATCATGTTTTACCAATTAAGACCTAAAACTACAAGCATATACACATTAACACCAATTACATTCACAATTTTTTATTTAGTTTTTAATGCTGGATGAGGGGAAGGCATTTACTAAACAGATCCTTAGCTAAAAAGATTTTGGACTCCTACTGGAGTACAACACTCAAACAATATTAAATGGTTTCCAGAGGACTTTTGTGCAACTCATCCATGACCTTTGTTGTTTATTAGAGCCCTATAACCATGAAATAAAATACTGTCTGCTTTTTCTGCCAGAGGTTTCAATGGAGTATAAGATCCACTTTAGTAGCATGTGTAGGAACAAAGAAATGGAGCCAATATAATAAAATCTTGAAATTTGTCAGCCCGGGTCACATGGAATGTAATAATTTGGCACTATCATACAGTAAACTAAAATACAAAATTTAGGTCCTGTAATTTATAATTACTTATAGATCCATTTTTGTAAGAATTTTAATGAATAATTAATAGCTAAAATTACTAACATTTATAAATCAGTTAAAGCTGATTTTTTAAATTAAACATTAACAATGCTTTATTATCAAAGTATGAAATCAATACAAATTGAATTTTACAAGTTCAAATTTGTTGTCATGATAAATGTTTGTCTTAGCTGTCATGGTGAAATATTTATTTGTGTCTGCCTCTGTTCCCCTCTCACATAATGATTCTTTGATTTATCCTTTCCATATTTTAAAGGTTCAGCTGCATAGTCACCCCATGTACTTCCTGAAATTTGAATCAGCTAATGTGTCCACAGTGAAAACTCTATACAATAATATTAAATTACTTTTTCATCATGCTTTTACATTTTTAGTAGTATTCTTTATTACTTCACCATAAGAAATGTGTATGGAGAGAGGCACCTGGTTGAAAATGTATTTATTATTTCGAAATATTTATTGCTGTTTTTGAGGGATTTTGACATTGGCATTTCCTTTCAGGCACTTCAACACAGTGGTTAGAATATGATGAGTATAGGGTCGGATTTCTAGTCTCTTTGCATTACAGTTGTGCATTACAGTATTCACATTGTGTTTGCATTGCATTAATGTCTGGTTGATCTATAGAACCTGAATTTGTAAAAAATATATTCATTATCTTATATCTATTAAACTGATGTTAAATTCCTCTCCTAGGTTAGTAGTAACACGTTACACTCTTGTTTTACATTTGTTATGAATCTGTTATGAACAAACCTCAAAGACAATCTGTCATTTGGGTCATCTGATGTGCATGATAAAATCTGAAGGATAACTGAATATAACTTTTTTGTCTTTTAATTTATTGACTTTCATCATCATAAACTCTGTAACAAGATAATATTTAGCAGTTTCATTAACCAACAAAATAAACACCAATGCTGTAAAATACTTTCAAATACATGATATGGATACTTTCTCCACTGAATGAATTTTATAGTGTTTACATTACTCCTTAGCAGACTGTGAAACAACCCCCTTTTTCAGATTTGATCCTGTGATGGAACCGTTTGGAAAAAAATCTCTATGTTTTAAAACCTACAAGGGGCATATTTTCTGTAAAATAACACTACCTCTGTTGGGGGGGGGGGCATGGTATTCTACTAGAGAACATCCAGTTTTGACAGAGAGAAGTTACCCTCATAACACATTTTATAACCAACATTGTAAATATACAAGAGCAACACATATACTGCACTAAAGCCACACATACCACACAGCCTATTAAGGTTACAGTCCATTTTTACTTTCACAAAGTAATAAAAAGAGAGAAAAAAGATCTGTATGTGTGTAAAATACCCAGCTAGGATTTCCTTGCTATAGGATATTTTTGTGTCTCTCTTTCAGTGGAGCAGTTTTCTAACACTGCCACAAAACCTAACCTTAACATTAACCCAAAGCTTGTACACATACCGTCATTACCACTAACTACTACTATTTGCAATGTTTTCTTTTAAGACTTTTAAAGCACCATGGGCCACTATGCTATTGTTTGTAAGATCTCATGATGGATTATAAATTCCGTGTAATTTGATGTTTATTTTTTCTTACACAATGTTTGGGATGGTAGCTTAGTGGTTAGAGAGTTGACCTATCAGTCGGAAGATAGAGACTTCAAATATCAAAGTCCACCACAGCTGCCAATGTGGGCCCTTAAGCAAGGCCCTTAATGCTTATTGCTCCAATCCGATGCTCTGACCCCAAAACTGTTTGGATACTTGTAAGTTGCTTTGGAAAAAATGTAAATAAAATATGTATAGAATTAGAACAAAATAAAAACGTTTGCTTATTTAAAAAATGCAGAAGTTTGCTTATAGCGTGTGTCGTGTCAGTTTTGTGTGAGGTTAGGGTAAAGTTACATTAAGATTTAGCATACACATGGTTAAACAAGTACTTCTTCATCACTAAAACATGCATAATCTCCTAAATGTATAAGGTCAAAACCCCAAAATACAGGTATATACTGTCTCTTTATTGTTGTTGCTGAAGCAGTTAAACCAGCAGAACACACCACCATGTCATTACCATATATGTGTCACTAATTTATTGGAAATTGTTTCAAAAACAACACATGGTAACTGTGGTTAATCTAAATTTTAAAAATGCATGCATTATATAGTAAGTTTATTGGCTAGGAACTTAGAGAGAAGGGTGGTCTCACATTTTGTAAGTGTTCAGTATCCTCAAGAGAAGTCAAATGGTTGTAGCGAACAGCTGTTTAAACACAAATCATTTTAAATGTAGTTAAGAAGACAAGGGCCATGACGATTGTGAAACAGCATATATATATAAAAAAATGTACTCTCAGAAAAATCTACATGTGGTGTATCATCAGAGAATGAAAATAAAACGATTGTAATAAAAATGCTTTTCATTAATTAAATTAAAACATACACTATTTAACTAAGGATTAAGCATGTATATTCAGTGTAATAATGGACACAGTTAGCATTGGTTAACATGCATTTAAAAAAACGTTTCTTTTAAATGAATATCCATTTGTAAGTTAATGTTTTAAAATAAGATTCTAGCAGATAAGCATTAACCTGCTGCATAACTATTAAAACAGTAAAAGTGACACAGGTATTGTGTAAATTCATGAGTTCCATTATTAAATAATAGGCACTACAGTTAGTCGTCTATTTACTATAGGAAATTAATGATTAAAAAAAAAAAAAAAAAAGAACTTGTTATATTCTGATTGCTGACTCATTAGCCCCCAGATGTTCCCTGTAATTTTCCCCTGAACTGAGTGCTTGGAGCAAAATAAAGATCTCTTCAGGGTGTTTATTTTAACAAAGGTAGTCCATGAAAATGAATACAGAAATCAATCCATTATCACGTTTACTATATCCAAACTTGTAGTTTTTGGTCACTAGATCTTTCATCACTGCTCAGTAAGCACTAATAATGAGACAGAAACAGGCCCAGAGGGTTCCCTAGAGCAGCTGTAATCCATCGTTGATTACATAGTTCATTATACAGTAGCATATTGTGCCAGGTTATTTTTTGCACACCTGACATTTTTAAGTTCTGATTTTCAAACTAAAATAAAAAAATGTACAAGAGTTGTCCTAAAATATGGTAGAGAGGCTCTACAAATGTTTTCGCTTTCTGTTGTCATATAATCTATCATTCTGTCAAGTTAAATGTTCACAATATTTAAAGGTGTTGCTGGGCCTCTATAGATTTTAGTGATTTATAAGTATGAGGAATTATAAGTATTAGAATATTCTACATGACCAATTTTGTACAAGAATGATTAAAGCTATATAGTAAGTAACACTGGTAGAAGTTGATTCTCACACTAGTTTGAAATTAGTATAGGCAGATGCAGCACCTCTTTTTGTATTTCTCACAGTTATAAGTACTGTCATATACATCCAGCCTAATAACACAATGAAAACAAAAAGAATAAACAGTATTTTCTATGTACATTTACACCCCAAAAATCTGATTGGGGCTTTGCAAAATTTTAGACACTCTTACCAAATTTCTTTTTACATTTACAACCTAAATGCATTTTTATTTATATAAATGTAATTAAATTTATGTCTGTCTGTCTGACAACTGCAACGGCTAACAGCTATCACATTATTTTATTGCGTGTGACTTTCATATGTGTAAAAATCTTACTAAATATAATGAATTCTCAGTTGGCTTCTAAGTGGTTAAAGAAAATGAAGATTGCACATGTACTTAGAAATTAGTAGATGGTAAATAAAATTAAGAATTTCTATCCATGATATAATTTTAAACACGGAAAATAAAATGAACATGATGTAATGCTGTTAGAAATTTCACTTAAGGCAACTAACTAAAAGCAAATGGAACAATTCCCTCAAGATACCAGCTGTACATCAGGCAATCATGTGCTCCTCTATACGGATAGGATGTCTTTGTGGAGTATGTGTCTAGTTCATTCACCTGAACAAACAGAGCCAAGCCTGTATTCACAGATCAAATTCTGCTCTGGGTTCAGATAACCCCTTCATCTAAACAGATTAATGTAACGATAATGCAGGAATGAAACTGATCCAGATACAGCACTGTTGTAATTAAGTCATTGTTTCTCTGTCACTTTTACTTTTAAAATATTCTGATTCTAATACATTTAAATTTTTAGAATTCACCATTTGCTTTATTAAATATGACCAGGTTTGTGCTGCAGGGGACAATTTGTCATGCTGTTAAAAGATCTGTATGGGTTTAAATTTTAACTGATTATTTACAGCACTAAATTTAGAGTAGAGAACTATTTAAGTTTTGTTTTTGTCAATTTACCTCTTTAGAAAATTTTCACCAGGACTATTTCCTGATTAATTGGGTTTAATGTTTTCAGTCCACTAGAGTTCCACAAGTGAACAGTATCACTATTGTTATAATTTGTACTTAAATGGTTGCAGGGCCTTTTTACAAGCAGGCCTCCGCATTTGTTTAATGTTTTTTAATAAAGTGGGAACATGTTTCACTGACCCCTCACATTTCTATTTCTAAAAGAGCATAATGACAAGAAGTATAATGTCTAAGATTTTAGCAGTTTTGTTATGTTAAATTATAACATTTTTTAATTACATCAACAAACGTGAACATGAAATTACATTAAATTACGTGAACATTTCAAAATAGATTAAGTAACATGTAAAATTACTATAAGTTTTTAGTGACTACTTTTCTATTTACTAATGTGTAATAAAAATAAAACAGCACACATTTTACAAGAGTTTCAATTCTTTCAACTACATTAATCACACTGCATTAAGACCCAGCTGTACAGGTTTTTAAAATGTATGCACAGGTCTGTGAATGCAAACACACTGTCTAAAGTGACACGGTGAGAAAAAGAATAACACAAATTTGCCCTGAAGCATGAATTTCCTGAGCAATTTTCATTAGTCACAGTAATTTAGATTTCAGCCCGTCACATATTATGCAATTTATGTCCATGCACATGCCTTAGTCTCGTGTTGCTTATTTTACTTTTAATAAATTTAATGCATAAAATTAGTGACAAAACTATACAACTCATACCAATTCAGTATTTATGAAAGAATGCCTTCTGTAAAACAAAATATGCAAGGATTGTAGTTTATTAATTAATTTAATAGCTGCACAGGCTATTTGCATTGCTATTTCCTGATAATACCTAATTAGTAAAGTCCTAGTTTATTTTACAATAAAAATGCTTAAATATGCCTCAAATCTCACCTCTCAGCGCTAGGGATTCCCGGTTCGAATTCCCATCTAGGTGGATGTCCTCCCCGTGTCTGCGTGGGTTTCCTCCGGGTTCTCCGGTTTCCTCCCACAATCCAAAAACATGGATCAAGTCAATTGAATTCTCAAAAATTGCCCCATATAGAGTGTGTCTGTGTGAGTGAGTGTGTGTCCAGCAATAGATTGGCGCCCTGTCCTGGGTGTATCTGCCCAGCGCTCAAGACATTCTCCCCTGGATGGGCATGAGGAACCCCACCGCGAACCTAATAGATGATAAAGCGGGAGATAATGAATGAATGAATGAATGCCTCAAACCACTACATGTAAATAAAATCTTATTTGTGCAAAACAAAACATTATTCCTATAATACTTGCACTTGTCTTTAACAAGCTACAGATCTTTAACAAACTACAGACAAGCAGGATTTTTTTTTGTAAAGCTGCAGCTTTATCCTAACGAATGTGCCACACATACTGTTTTTTGCTGCTCAGTATTCTTTATATGGTGGTCTCATGAACATTAACATTAGCCAAGGTAAGAAAAACCTTCTGTTGTTTTAAAATTTTAGTTCCTTTGTGAACTCAGACAATGAGATGCTATTAAATTTGGCCAAACACTGTCTGACTGCGGATTAGAGTCCAAACTCTTTATAAATTACTCTGAAACTCAACAACTCTGCTTCTAAGGTTTGCAGAAATCCCTTTTGTTTATGTTATAAAACACCTCTGCAAACGTGTATTGTGAAGATCAGATTTTGATAAATACCTATTCTGTTTCCTGTATAAAATAGGATGCCCATTCTGTATTTCAGAATTTCATTTTACTTTCAGATTATTTTCTAATTGTTCACAAATACTAGGAGAGATATTTTCAACGTTTCTAAATTGGCAAAGTTTAAATTGATGTGTGCATGGTAGAAATACAGTATTTTGGCACAGACATGTGGTTTGTAAATTGAGGAAGGTTTGATAAAAAGGATTTTATTGCACAGGAATTAAATCAACTTCTTAGTCTAATATGTAGAGCATGCCTGAAGCTGGTTAGCTCCCTCTAGTGCAAATTAGATTTAATTGATATGTCATTAGTGGAAATTGCACCTGTGAGAGAAGAAAAAAATTATAAATGAATAAAAAGTTTGAATATTACAGAATATATGGAGCCCTTTTAGTGCAATAGAAAACTAAAAAGCTGACATATGGTTTTTATTTTAGCTAAATACATCAGGATGTTCTATTTGCAAGAGTGCAAGTGACGTTGTATCTAACTGACCAGAATTTTAACTAGAGGAAAATAACTTCCATTTGACAATAACATAGATGAACTCTGATACACTTATTTAGTGACTATTTTTTAGTATCCTTGAAAATCTGATGATTTTGAAAGTGTGTTCTTAACAAATATCCACAATACTTCAACCTCTGACTCTTTACATTATTGTCAGACTTTGATATCTTACAGTATATATGTAAATCACCTACATTTTAAACAAAATATGAAATTAAACTTATTATGATTAGGGATGACATTTAGGGATTACATCGTGGTTAGCACGTCCTCTAAGTGCTGGCGATCCAGGTTTGAATCCCAATCTGGGAAAAAGTTTTCATGTTCTTCCCATGTGCGAGTGTGTTTTCTATGGGTTCTCCCGTTTCCTCCAACAGTCCATAAACATGGAATCAAGTTAAAGTGGCTGCTCTAAATTCTCCCTATATAATGTCTGTGTAATTGATTTTGTGCCTAGCAATGGATTGATGCCCTGTTCTAGGTGTATCTACCCAGTGCGTAAAACATTCTTTCCTGGGTGGGCATGGTGGGGAAGTGACACCAGTAGAGGATTAAGCAGAAGAAAATGAGATGCGATTATTGGTTTGGTTGTCAGAGTGTCTGTTAAGTACGAGTAGGAGGAGGAGTAGTTAGAGTAGGGAGCAGGTTGAGGAGAGCCTGGAGAGATAGAGGTATGCATTAGAGATTATGTGTGTGAATGAGAGGGAGGTTGGCGGAAAAGAAATTAGGAATACTTGAAAGTGAAATAAGTTGACAAGTTTATATACTGGCTCAACCGGGAAGAAGAATATGATACAAAGCTGAAAATGGCATGGAGTTAGATTAGGAGTGATCTGTAATAGATAAGCATCTGTGAAAGAGTTTACAGGACATAGTAACGCCTGCAATGATATATGCTTAGAGATGGTGGTACTGACCAAAAGGCAGGACATGATGCCAGAAGTCACAAAGATGGACAATATTAGGAATGGATTTATAAGCGTGATGGCACAAATTAAGCATTTCAGAGACAAAGTTAGCGAGGAGAGACTAAAGTGGTTTGAACATATGCAGAGGAGGGATACGAGTTTTATTGGTAGCTGCTAGGCAGGAGGAGAGAAAGACCAAAGTATAGGTTTGCAGGTGGTTAGGGTGATGGAGGGTGCTCAGAGGAGGCTGGGATAGAGAATAATAAAGTAAAGATTAAAGTCAATGTAACTGTCACATTTTAACAAATGCAGCAGTGACTCCGATTTAGCAGAATAAGAGTTGACATACATATTTAAATTTTATATTTTCATACTTTTTGATACAAACACAGAAGTTATTAAGACATTACTCAGACAGGACATCAGTTTTTTGTGGCATGAAATTCTGCATGCTCATTTTAATTAATGATTATTAGTTTTAATTTTAAATGGGAGCTAGAATAAGGTGCAATCTAACTTTCACTCATTCATTATCTCCCGCTTTATCCTCTATTAGGGTCGCGGTGGGGTTCCCCATGCCCATCCAGGGGAGAACATCTCGGGCGCTGGGCAGATACACCCAGGACAGGTCGCCAATCCATCGCTGGGCGCAATCTAACTTGTGCAGACAAAATAATAATAATTATAAAATACAGGGGGCGGCACGGTGGCTTAGTGGTTAGCATGTTCGCCTCTCAGCGCTAGGGATTCCCGGTTTGAATCCCCATCTGGGTGGAGTTTCCATGTTCCCCCCGTGTCTGCGTGGGTTTCCTCTGGGATTTCCTTTTTCCTCCCATAGTCCAAAAACATGGATCAAGTCTATTGAATTCTCCAAATTCCCCCATATAGACTGTGCATGTGTGAATGTCTGTGTGAGTGAGCGTGTGCCCAGCGATAGATTGGCGCCCTGTCCTGGGTATATCTATATCTGCCCAGCGCCGGAAACGTTCTCGCCTGGATGGGCATCCCCCCCCCCCCCCGCGACACTAATATAGGATAAAGTGGAAGATAATGGATGGATGGAAATTGCCCCATATACAGTCATGGCCAAAAGTTTTGAGAATGATCCAAATATTAATTTTTACAAAGTCTACTGCATCAGTTTTTATAATGGCAATTTGCATATACTCCAGAATGTTATAAAGAGTGATCAGCTTAACAGCAATTAATTGCAAAGTCAATATTTGCCTAGAAAATGAACTTTAGTCCCCAAAACACATTTCAACTTCATTGTAGCCCTGCCTTAAAAGGACCAGCTAACATCGTTTCAGTGATTGCTCCATTAACACAGGTGTGGGTGTTGATGAGGAAAGGGCTGGAGATCAATCTTCACATTTTCACGCACTGTGAGGCGGAGACTCTTGGAGCAAGGCCTGGTCTCAAGGAGGGCAGCAAAGAAGCCACTTCTCTCCAGAAAAAAACAACAGGGACAGACTGATATTCTGCAAAAGGTACAGGGAGTGGACTGCTGAGGACTGGGGTAAAGTCATTTTCTCTGATGAATCCCCTTTCCGATTGTTTGGGACATCTGGAAAACAGCTTATTCGGAGAAGACGAGGTGAGCGCTACCACCAGTCTTGTCTCATGCCAACTGTAAAGCATCCTGAAACCCTTCATGTGTGGGTTGTTTCTCAGCCAAGGGAATCGGCTCTCTCACAGTCTTGCCTAAAAATACAGCCATGAATAAAGAATGATACCAGAATGTCCTCCGAGAGCAACTTCTCCCAACCATCCAAGAGCAGTTTGGTGATCAACAATGCCTTTTCCAGCATGATGGAGCACCTTGCCATAAAGCAAAGGTGATAACTACATGGCTCAGGGAATAAAACATAGAGATTTTGGGTCCATGGCCTGGAAACTCCCCAGATCTTAATCCCATTGAGAACTTGTGGTCAATCATCAAGAGACGGGTGGACAAACAAAAACCTACACATTCTGACAAAATGCAAGCATTGATTGTGCAAGAATGGACTGCTATCAGTCAGCATTTGGTCCAGAAGTTGGTTGAGAGCATGCCAGGGAGAATTGCAGGTGTCCTGAAGAAGAAGGGTAAACAATGCAAATATTGACTTGCTGCATTAACTCATTCTGTCAATAAAAGCTTTTGTTACTCATAATATGATAGCAATTATATTTCTGTATGTGCTAAAAACATCTGACAAACACACATAAAAAACAGAGGGCAGCAGATCATGTGAAAATATAATATTTGTGTCATTCTCAAAACTTTTGGCCATGACTGTAGTGTGTGTATGTGTGCCCAGTGATAGATTGGCGCCCTGTCCTGGGTGTATCTGCCCAGCGCCCGAAACGTTCTTCCCTGGATGGGCATGGGGAACCCCACCGCGACCCTAATAGAGGATAAAGCGGAAGATAATGGATGGATGAATAAAATACAGTTCAAAACTAAACCATACGACGTTCTTTTTTCTGGCGCGAGCTCTAACACGCCCACTTAAAACGTCGACACTGAAAGGGCGGTCCTGACTCGAATACTAGCGCACTTAATAGTACTGGCAAACTAGTGCAGTAATGAAGCCGCATGCGTCCTTTATAGTACACTAGTGCGCAGTAATGGCACATGACCGGTGGTGTTTACCTGTTCTGAAGTGCCTCGACGTACCCTGCAGTTTGTTCTTAGAAAGGGTGACAGTTTGCCGTCTATAGAGCAAAATAGTAATATGAGCATAATAGAAGCAAGGAGCTAAAATAAACCGAAAACTCGAGGTTTGTTAAGGATTAGGACCTTACACTGCGGACCGAGGCTCTCTCTGTCGAGTCTGATACCACCAGCAATAAGGCGACAGGATAAAGGTAGGGTGTAATTTATAACATTACACGGTATACATTTAGGAAAATGGTTCTATTACTGGATAAACGCTAGCTGGGGTCAGTCTCTTGCTACATGAAGTTCATAGCTGCCACTGAGGAAGTAGTGTGTTAGCTTAAAGGCTAACGCAAGGTGGCTTCTGAATGAGGGTTGGTCTGGTTAATAATGTCTGAAGCTGGAAGCCGCAGCTGCAGTAGTATTACGACAGTCATGCGCTCCCAGCTCAGATAGTTCTGTGGTCTTTATTTCAGGGTTTGTTTGTGTTTGTGATTTCAGCTTATTTACGTGCGTTTGTTTGGAGCGGAGTGAGAAGCACGGATGTGTGACTAAATGCTCGTCGCTTCACCGGCATGGGGGTCATTGAGGAGAGTGACGTGGAGCGTGAGTACCCCTCTCAGGCCATTAATCAGAATCAGTTTTATTTGCGGCGGCACGGTGGCTTAGTGGTTAGCACGTTCGCCTCTCAGCGCTAGGGATTCCCGGTTCGAATCCCCATCTGGGTGGAGTTTCCATGTTCTCCCCGTGTCTGCGTGGGTTTCCTCCGGGTTCTCCGGTTTCCTCCCACAGTCCAAAAACATGGATCAAGTCAATTGAATTCTCCAAATTGCCCCATATAGAGTGTGCTTGAGTGTGTGAGTGTATACCCAGCGATGGATTGGCGCCCTGTCCTGGGTCTATCTGCCCAGCGCCCGAGACGTTCTCCCCTGGATGGGCATGGGGAACCCCACCGTGACCCTAATAGAGGATAAAGCGGGAGATAATGAATGAATGAATGAATGTATTTACAATTTATACAGTTCTATTTACAAATAGGGCGGCACGGTGGCTTAGTGGTTAGCACGTTCGCCTCTCAGCGCTAGGGATTCCCGGTTCGAATCCCCATCTGGGTGGAGTTTCCATGTTCTCCCCGTGTCTGTGTGGGTTTCCTCCGGGTTCTCCGGTTTCCTCCCACAGTCCAAAAACATGGATCAAGTCAATTGAATTCTCCAAATTGCCCCATATAGAGTGTGCTTGAGTGTGTGAGTGTATACCCAGCGATGGATTGGCGCCCTGTCCTGGGTCTATCTGCCCAGCGCCCGAGACGTTCTCCCCTGGATGGGCATGGGGAACCCCACCGTGACCCTAATAGAGGATAAAGCGGGAGATAATGAATGAATGAATGAATGTATTTACAATTTATACAGTTCTATTTACAAATAGGGCGGCACGGTGGCTTAGTGGTTAGCACGTTCGCCTCTCAGCGCTAGGGATTCCCGGTTCGAATCCCCATCTGGGTGGAGTTTCCCTGTTCTCCCCGTGTCTGCATGGGTTTCCTCCGGGTTCTCCGGTTTCCTCCCACAGTCCAAAAACATGGTTCAAGTCAATTGAATTCTCCAAATAGAGTGTGTCTGTGTGAGTGAGTGTGTGCCCAGCGATGGATGTCCTGACGCCATGTCCTGGGTATGTCTGCCTAGCGCCCGAAACGTTCTCCCCTGGATGGGCATGGGGAACCCCACCATAACCCTAGTAGAAGATAAAGTGGGAGATAATGAATGAATGAATGAATTTTTACGAATAACAAATTATACACCGCTTTACCAAACCACTTGGCACATCTGCCTTAGATTGCGCCATTTTGTGTTTTGCACATCATTGGTCAATACTGAATATGTCAAAACATCAAACCATTTCCTGATCACAGACATATATTTTGCTAAACTTATATGAGTGCAATCTGTTGGGTGTGCAGCAAAATATCCCCATGACATTTACATTCGTTCATTTACAAAACGCGTGTGCTCTAATTTGTTAGATTTTTTACATTTTGTTCGTCATGTAGTAATAATGTTTTCTTAGATTTATTTACTGATCCTGCCAAACATTTTGAAAAAACTGCAAATAATATAAATGTTTTTGGGGGTTTCAGATCTGGCATTAAGAAATGCTCAAAGTGATCAAATTAAGTATGTAGTATTAAGTATTTAGTACAGGTGCTTTGCAAACCAGTCATTCACATTGTAAGTGTGGGGGGTATGGGTGGGACATTTCTACTTATGTTGCAACTTGCACTGTTTTAATATGGACTGTGCTGTACACACAGAGTTAAATAATTATTTTTAGGAATAAACTGAAACCGATACCAGTGTTGGATATCGGGCTTGTACTGTGTACATGTATTTGTACTCATAAATATATTTAGTTTTTTTATTTTAATTTTTTAATTTTTTTTATAAAGCACAGTCTTTTTTCATATCTAGAGGAAAATTGATAATGTTGCCTACTGTGCTGACACAAAGAGGAATTTGTCCTCCATATTTAACCCATCCTTGTAGTAAAACACACACTAGTGAAATGAGCATGCATGCCCGGAGTGGTGGGCAGCCCTGCACACGGCACCCGGAATGCAATTGGGGTTCAGTGCTTTGATCAAGTGCACTTCAGCCATAGTACTTGGTGGGAATAAGGAATCTAACCAAGAACCTTTATGTTGCAAGGCTGGTTGCTTAACCACAAGCCAACGACTGCCCCGAAAACACAAGCAGTCTCGTGGAGACTGATTAATTGTTGAAATCACATTCAACACTCTTTTAAGGGCAGTGATGCTGTTGGTAATGCATTCTGCATTATAATACACTGGTACGGTAAGCTCAATAAACACTTTTATTTTTCGAAACGCTGTTTTCCTGTGTGACTTTAGTATGATTTTACTCTTTCGCACTGTGTTTCTTGAGCTTATTGCATCTCTCTCATGCTGATGACAAATTGCCTCATTTTAGTTCCATTAATTACTCTCTTTTGTGTGCCTGTTTGAGTGAGTGTGTGCCCAGCGATGGATTGGCGCCCTGTCCTGGGTCTGTCTGCCCAGCACCCGAAACGTTCTCCCCTGGATGTGCATGGGGAACCCCCCCGCGACCCTAATAGAGGATAAAGCGGGAGATAATGAATGAATGATTACTCTCTTTTATGCTTTGCTTTAGCATATTTTGTAAGTGTAGTCTAAATTATAGTTGTACATTGTGTGATATTGAAAAACATAATTTAGTGGCATTATTTTGTTCAGGTAACAGTCAGAAGAACCTCTGCTTAAATCGGTTCCATATCATATCGATACCATATAGATATGAAGTATTCAATCTGATTACTGATTACAATGCAAATTGGATAAATTTTATTGGTAACATATACTGCACACTACAATTCCAAAATCTAAACACTGTGTAATTATTAAGCTAATAACAAATACTGCACTAAACATTTACTGACCCTATATAGTTGTTAATCTAAAAATGCTAGCTATTCTGTAGGTTTGATTTTGCTTCAACTTGCTGCCATTATTCTGGAACAGGATAAATCTGGACTCATTAAACCACATGACCTTCTTCGAGTCCAATCTTTATGCTTTTTAGTAAATTGAAGCTGTTTTTGCTTGTTAAAAGCAAGTAGGTTTCTTAAGGCTACACTGCTGCTTAGGCCCAATCCCTTAAATTTGTGTTTGTGAAAATGCTCATACTTTCACTATTAAACATATTCATGAGTTCTGCTGTTGTTTTTCTATTATTTAATTTAATTTTAATTAATGCTGATCAAGATAAAAAAAAAATTCTAACCACATTCCTTTATTGAGGATATCCTCACTGTCCTTTGACTTTTTAATAACATGTTGGACAGTTCTTAATCCAATTCGAATCCAGCTTCTCCTTAGATGTTTTCTATGCTTGATGTATGCCAGTCAGTTCACCCTTCGAAAACAGATTAACATCTTTTACACCATCACAGAATTTGACTTTTTACATGGTTGTTTAACAAAGTAAAAGCTACTTGCCAGCTGAAACATGATTACATATGCAGTAATTATTACTATTTACTTTGTTTAGATGGTGACCTTTTTTTGGCTAGGCAGTGTAAAATAAATGTGTAACTGTCTTGTAAGAAAAAGAAGAACCAACGTAAAAGGAATAGGGAAAAAGAAAACAAACGAGAATAAAGAATAATATATAATTTATCACTGTTGTTAATAAAAAATAAAAAATAAATAGATTAGCACAATTTATTTATTTATTTTTTGTGTCCTGGGGGGGGGGGTGGAATGACACCAATTTAACAATATGTATAGAGCTTGTAGTCAAGAGGAATGTTTAATAATTAGATTACAGTTTCATATTTATGCGCTATTGGAAAATAAAGGCGCTTTCTATTCTGTGGCTGATTGTCTGTTGTTGATGTCAGAGTATCTTGTGGTAGCCATAGCATATGACCTCAAGGTTAGTACACGAGGGAACAATCTCTAATCATTTCCTGTTGTTACTTAACATTTTGTTTTGCAATGTTATAAAATGATTTGCTTATCTAATAAAGATGTTTTTCATAAATATTTATATGATGTTTTAAGGTTGTATTTAAATAGGTTTATACCATTTTTGTCATACCACTTTTGACTGTTGGTCATATGATTACATAGTGACTTAAACAAATGTGCTTGTGAACTTCTGTAACTTAAACCAGAATGAATAATGATTAATTTTCTTGGTTCCTGTTTTGGTACACATTCAATGATAAGTATGGTTAGAGAAGTGCGGAAACAATTGTAGAGGAGCGATATAAAAAAAAAAAAAAAATTATACTTAACGAAAATATTTTGCATCAGTTTGATACCAAACATTCGTTCAGTTTAGTGTGTTAGGTACAAGGTTCCAATATCTAATTTACATTAAGTTAATATAACGCTGATTGCAACATGCTGGGAAACTGTCCCAGAGCTCATGAACAAGTCATCAGCACATTTCAATATTTACATATAAAATAAATTTAATTTAAATAAATAATAAACATTTTCCATTGTGTCAATATATATTACCATTTTAAATAATTGCTAAATGTCTTCGAGCAGTATTATACTCAAGAATATATATATATATATATATATATATATATATATATATATATATATATATATATATATATATATATATATATATATATTTACATTTACATTTAGTCATTTAGCAGACGCTTTTATCCAAAGCGACTTACAAATGAGAACACCACAAGTCAGAAGCCATGGAGAAAAACAACTATACTGTAAGTTCATCAAACCTGATTGTTATTCGATGCTGCCCTTTTTTATTTATTTATTTATTTATTTATTTATTTTTTATTATAACAGGTATTTGGTAAATAGATGCGTCTTAAGTAGTTTCTTAAAACTGTTTAGAGATTCTGCCTTACGGACAGAGTTGGGAAGATATACAGTTGTGATCAAATTTATTCAACCCCCACTGAAATAAAGTGTTTTGGCCAGTTTGACATTGATTTGGATCATTTCAGTCATCTTATTTACAATTATATCAAAGAGGCACTTATAAATTAGACAAATATAACATAATATTTATGATGGAATAACCACAAATGTCTTTACTGTGCTCACATCATTATCAGTTTTATTCAACCCCCTAGTGACATTATTTTTCAGTACTTAGTACAACATCCTTTTCCAGTTATGACAGCTTTCAAGCGTGAAGCATAGCTTGACACAAGTGTCTTGCAGCGACCTATGGGTATCTTAGCCCATTTCTTCATGGGCAAAAGCCTCCAGTTCAGTCACATTCTTAGGCTTGCGCACTGCAACTGCCTTCTTTAGGTCCCACCAGAGGTTCTCAATTGGATTTAAGTCTGGTGATTGCGATGGCCACTCTAGAATGTTCCAGCCTTTCATGTTCAACCATGCTCTAGTGGACTTGGATGTGTGCTTCGGATCATTGTCCTGTTGGAAGGTCCAACGTCTCCCAAGCCGCAGGTTTGTGACTGACTCCATCACATTTTCCTCCAAGATCTCCTGGTACTGAAGGGAATTCATGGTACCCTGCACACGTTGAAGCTTTCCTGTACCATTAGAAGCAAAACAGCCCCAAAGCATAATTGACCCCCCGCCATGCTTCACAGTAGGCAAGGTGTTCTTTTGTTCATAAGCCTGGTTCTTCCTCCTCCAAACATAGCGCTGGTCCATTGTCCCAAACAGTTCTAATTTAGTTTCATCTGACCACAGTACACTGTCCCAAAACCTTTGTGGCTTGTCCACATGACTTTTGGCATACTGCAGTCGACTTTTCTTGTTCTTTGGAGTCAGCAAGGGGGTGCGCCTGGGAGTTCTGGCATGGAGGTCTTCGTTATGCAGTGCGCGCCTTATTGTCTGAGCTGAAACTTCAGTGCCCACATCTGACAGGTCTTTTTTCAGTTCCTTAGCAGTCACGCGGGGATTTTTCTCCACATTACGCTTCAGGTAACGCACAGCAGTCGCGGTCAGGATCTTCTTTCTGCCACGACCAGGTAACGTTTCCACTGTGCCCTTTAACTTGAACTTGCGAATGATACTTCCGATAGTGTCTCTTGGAATATTTAACAACTTCACAATCTTTTTATATCCATTGCCATTCTTGTGAAGAGCAATAACCTCTTCTCTTGTCTTCTGGGACCATTCTCTTGCCTTCACCATGCTTGTAAACACACCAGTAGATGTCTAGAAGGAGCTGAGTATCACAGTCCTTTTAAATCTGCCTAATTGGTGCTTATCATGCTTGATTGCTGCCCGTTGACATCCACAGGTGTTTTCAATACCTGATTGAAAACACTGGAATGAACCTCTGTTCTTATGAGTGGTAGTTGTAAAGGGGTTGAATAATTGTGTCAATGAAGAAATCACAAAAAGGCCATTTAATACTTTATGACAAAAACAATTGATGCTATCTTAGTTGCATTTAGTTCTTTAACAAGTCCTTGTAAGATTTCATTATGAACACAATTACAAATGTGCACTGAATTCCATAAAACCCTTCGCAGCATTGGGGGTTGAATAAATTTGATCACAACTGTGTATATATATATAGTGCATCCGGAAAGTATTCACAGCGCTTCACTTTTTCCACATTTTTTTATGTTACAGCCTTATTTCAAATTGTATTACATTAATCTCTTTCCTCAAAATTCTACACAAAATACCCCATTATGACCATGTGAAAAAAGTTTTCTTGAGAGTTTTGAAGATTTATTCAAATTAAAAAACAAAGAAATCATATTTACATAATTATTCACAGCCTTTGCTTAATACTTTGTAGAACCACCTTTGGCAGCTACTAAAGCCTCAAGTCTTTTTTGAATATGATGCCACAAGCTTAGCACACCTATCTTTAGGCAGTTTTGCCCATTCTTCTTTGCAGTAACTTTGAAGCTCCATCAGGTTGGATGGGAGACGTCTGTGCACAGCCGTTTTCAGATCTCTCCAGAGATGTTCAATCGGATTCAAGTCTGGGCTCTGGCTGGGCCACTCCAGAACATTCACAGAGTGGTCCTGAAGCCACTCCTTTGAGATCTTGGCTATGTGCTTCGGGTCGTTGTCCTGCTGAAAAATGAACCGTCACCCCAGCCTGAGGTCAAGAGCTCTCTGGAGCTCTATCCTGACTAGTCTGCCAGTTCCTGCTGCTGAAAAACATCCCCATAGCATGATGCTGCCACAACCATGCTTGACTGTAGGGATGGTATTGGCCTCGTGATGAGCAGTGCCTGGTATTCTCCAAACATGACGCCTGGCATTCACATCAAATAGTTCAATCTTTGTCTCATCAGACGAGAGAATTTTGTTTCTCATGGTCTTAGTCTTTCAGGTGCCTTTTGGCAAATTCCAAACGGGCTGCCTTGTGCTGTTTACTAAGCAGTGGCTTTTGCCTGGCCACTCTGCCATACAGGTCTGATTGGTGGATTGCTGCAGAGATGGTTGTCCCTCTGCAAGGTTCTCCTCTCTCCACTGAGGAATTCTGGAGCTCTGACAGAGTAATCATCGGGTTCTTGGTCACCTCCCTGACCAAGGCCCTTCTCCCCCGTCGCTCAATTTAGACGGCCGGCCAGCTCTAGGAAGAGTGCTGGTGGTTCCAAACTTCTTCCATTTACGAATGATGGAGGCCACTGTGCTCATTGGGACCTTCAAAGAAGCAGAATTTTTTCTGTATCCTTCCCCAGATTTGTGCCTCGAGACAATTTTGTCTCGGAGGTCTACAGACAATTCCTTTGACTTCATGCTTCGTGTTTGCCCTCTGACATGCAGTCAACTGTGGGACCTTATATAGACAGGTGTGTGTCTTTCCAAATCATGTCCCTTCAACTGGATTTACCACAGGTGGACTCCATTTAAGCTGTAGAAACATCTGAAGGATGATCAGTGGAAACAGGATGCACCTGAGCTCAATTTTGAGCTTCATGGCGAAGGCTGTGAATACTTATGTAAATGTGATTTCTTATTTTTCTATTTTTAATAAATTTTCAAAACTCTCAAGAAAACCTTTTTCACATGGTCATAATGGGGTATTTTGTGTAGAATTTTGAGGAAAGAGATTAATGTAATACAATTTGAAATAAGGCTGTAACGTAAGAAAATGTGGAAAAAGTGAAGCGCTGTGAATTCTTTCCGGATGCACTGTATGTATGTGTGTGTATATATATATATATATATATATATATATATATATATATATATATATATATATATATATATATATATATATATATATATAATATTATTTTTATATTATTATTTATTTAATTTTTTATTTTTTTATTTTTTTCCAAATGAAACATTGACAACTTTTTTCTCTAATAGTGTATTCACATGATAAACATTATCCTTTATTCTGATTGAACATTCTTAGTTTATACTGCCTTATAGAGTAATAAACAAACTCCTTAACTAAAGTTCCCATACTAGTTTGTCATGTCATTGTTGACTTTGGGGGCTGGTAACAAAACCAGAACTTAACCAGCACACTATCAAAGCACTCCACTGGCTGTGTGAATGTCACATGCCTTGTCACAAAACTTGTACAGGAACTATGTTGTCATTTAGATCTTACTATGGATAAGGAAAGCCTTTTCTCCACCACTAGTAAGAGGAATGATTCAATGGAATCTTCTGACATCAAGGACCTACTATTGCTTGGTAATATTCATTTTAGCAAAATAGAATATGTAGTTTTTTATGTAAAGTTAATTTGCTGTTTAAATAAAGTATTTGAAAAACTAAATTGTAATTAAACACAAACAAAATTATGATTTAATGTTAAGTCTTAATGCTGTAAATGTACTGTGTCTGATGTGTGTTTTGTTTATTAAAGAGGTGACCCTGGCTCTGCTGGATGCAGCCAATGATAAGGATGCTGGCGTGCAGGAACAGGTCCGGAAGTCCATCCTAACGCTGGGGAACCAGCTGCCAGATAAAGTGCTGTCTATGTGTCAGGGCTACCTGCTTAAACACTCCAAGGTCAGGTGATGTTGTCTTTGTGTATGTATTATAAATAATTAATTATTGATAAATCTTTCCACTTAAACCCTTTAAAAATCATTTCCCCATCAAATTACAATTTTGAAAACTATAGACTGTTTGAATTGATACTTCTCAGTGTTAACACTGAATACTATACGTCAGTTCTTTATTTCTGAGTGGTAAATGAAGTCAAAATAGGATGGCTGTGTTAAAAAACTTTTTTCAAGTTTCTCTTTTTTTCTGTTTGAATTTCTGATTTCAAGATTTTCTGTTTGATTATGTTCAGGACTTTTTGTGCATGTTTCTTACCATCCTATCCTTCTACTATCCTAAGCATTGCCTTGTTTTGTGGTTGATGCATTTATAGTATGTCTTGTTGTGGTAATTAAAACTTTGTAATGCAATGCGTGTGTGTGTGTGTGTGTGTGTGTGTGTGTGTGTGTGTACCCCCCAGTAAAAGTAAAATTGAAATGTGAATATTATTTAAATTACATAAATTGCCATGCCGTTCAATATAAGTTTATTAAAATAAAAATACAAATAAAATAAACATGGGCATAGTTATCAATACAGCATGTTAAAACTAGAGGATCCTTAGTGAGAGTTTCTAGCAGAGAGTGGCTGTTCTGTATGTAGTGTACGTATTCTAGTGCCTGTGTGGGTTTTGCCCAGGTGCCCACTGTCTAAAATCATGCTAATGGGTAATAGTGAGCAATGCAAAAGTTGCTTTGGGTGTACATGTGCACATTTGTTTGTGTAACTGCCCTGTAATGGCCTGGCATCCTTTCCAGGGTGTTTACATGACTTAAAAAGTACTGTGACGAGCTTCTGCACCACTACCCCCAGATATAAACCCTGGTCATAATAAGCATTGTATAAATTAATAAATTAACATTACTTGCATTTATCTATCACATGTTCTAAATGAAGTAAAAATTGCAGACCAAACCATTTGAATTAAGTTAAATGGGTTAGAACTTAGGTTAGGTCGTGGGTAATTATTTTGGGTCTATTTAGTGACCAAAACGTCCTACATTGAGATCTGATACATTAACTTGATGTAACAAATTTCCTTCCTTCTACCGTGACTCACCATGTGATGGTCTGACTGATATTTTTGTCACATTAAGCAATATGTCATGTGCTGTGCTGTTTTCATCACAGTTTAGCCCATTATTTTATGTAATTGACAAATGTAAATTATACCATCTGATCAGTTTTTAGTGGGTTTCAATGTTTAAAAACATTTTTTTCCAGTGAATATAGGATGTTCTACATAATCATAATGATAAGTCATTACATGAATGAACTGATCACATGTGTTCTCATATTATCACAAAACTGTAACAGTGTTCTAGTGTAATATCCCACAAAATAGACCAATGATCACATAACTTCTAAGTTGTTGAAATAAGGGTGTGTGATATTGCTATAGTGCACTTTAAAATCACATTGGAAAATAATCCACTTCACATAAAATGACCAAAATGTAACTTTTGGTATTGTATTTATGAAAATAATATTTTCTGTCTTTTCTATATGAATAACCCACCATCTTTTCTCTGTATAGCTTGCAGCAGGGCATAGAGTGGTGGTTCTCCAGACCATAGAGCTGGTGGTAAAAAGCAAGCTAGATGACATCAGTTACCCTAAAGTAAAGACCATCATTTCACTGGCCTCAGATGAAATGACCAGGTCAAAGGTAATTCTCACCTTAAAAAGTATTATTAAGACTAAGCCAATACTACACCATGATTTATTTTACAGCTTTGTTTTTATTGCCACAAGCAAACCATCATAACTAATCATAACATATTTTGCTTTGAATTTTAAAAGTTAAAGTTAAAACTGATTGATGTAGAACACAATGTGCCTTTTAGTTCAGTGTGTCAAGTAGCTCAAAATATTTGAGGGGTTTGATTTAATAAACAAGCTTTATACAATAACTGTTTCAAATACAATTCCTTAGTCAGGTCAATGTGTTGGTCTTTTAAGTGTTTAAGATTTAGTGTTTTAGTGCTGTTTTGATGGTTTAAATAATAGTTTGGTTCATTTCCTTCATCTATCCTTAGTTGTTCAAAGTCAAAGCAATTCCACACAGCACTCCTGATTTTATAGAAAATTGCAAAGACTGAACACTGTATAGTTGTCATATTAGCACAGCAAGACTGCTTATGTCGGGGGTTGCGCAATGCTTACAGAAGCATACGTGACTCAGAATTCTATTAGCCACATCTACAGTGGGAGGAAAAAAGTATTTAGTCAGTCACCAATTGTGCAAGTTCTCCCACTTAAAAAGATCAGAGACGCCTATAATTGACGTCATGGGTAGGCCTCAACTATGAGAGACAAAATGAGAAAATCACATTGTCTGATTTTTAAAGAATTTATTTGCAAATAATGATGTAAAATAAGTATTTGGTCACCTACGAACAAGCAAGATTTCTGGCTGTCACAGACCTGTAACTTCTTTTTCCTCCACTCATTACCTGTATTAATGGCACCTGTTATGTATGTGTATATATATATATATATATATATATATATATATATATATATATATATATATATATATATATATATATATATATATATATAACAGTATAAAATATACTCACACTCAAATAACAGTACTCAATAACAGTCACACTCCAAAATCCACTATGGTGAAGACCAAAGAGCTGTCGAAGGACACCAGAAACAAAATTGTGGACCTGCACCAGGCTGGGAGGGCTGAATCTGCAATAGGCAAGCAGCTTGGTGTGAAGAAATCTACTGTGGGAGCAATAATCTGAAAATGGAAGACCTACAAGACCACTGCTAAGCTCCCTCGATCAGGGGCCCCACGCACAATCTCAGCCCGTGGGGTAAAAATGATCACAAGAACGGTGAGCAAAAATCGCAGAACCACACAGGTGGACCTAGTGAATGGCCTGCAGAAAGCTGGGACAAACATTACAAATGCTACTGTCAGTAACACACTACACTATCAGGGACTCAGATCTTGCAGTGCCAGAAGTGTCCCTCCTGCTTAAGCCAGTACATATTCGGGCGCGTCTGAAGTTTGCTAGAGAGCATGTAGCAAAGAGAGCAAAGAAGAACCAGTGTTTGGAGGAGAGTGAATGCTGAGTTGCATTCAAATAACACCATGCCATCTGTGAAGCATGGGGGTGGCAACATCATGTTTGGGGCTGTTTCTCTGCAAAGGGACCAGGACGACTGGTCCGTGTACATGAAAGAATGGCTAGGCCCATGTATTGTGCGATTTTGAGTGCAAACCTCCTTCCATCAGCAAAGGCATTGAAGAAGAAACGTGGTTGGGTCTTTCAGCATGACAATGATCCCAAACACAGCCAGGGCAAAAAAGGAGTGGCTTCATAAGAAGCATTTCAAGGTCCTGGAGTGGCCTAGCCAGTATCCAGATCTCAACCCCATAGAAAACCTTTGGAGGGAGTTGAAAGTCCCAAAACATCACTGCTCTAGCGCAGATCTGAATGGTAAGTCCTTGTGAAGACTTACAGAAAACGTTTGACCTCTGTCATTGCAACAAAGTATTGAGATGAACTTTTGTTATTGACCAAATACTTATTTTCCACCATTTGCAAATAAATTCTTTAAAAATCAGATATTTTGAATTTGTCTCTCATAGTTGAGGTCTACCTATGATGTCAATTACAGGCCTCTCTCATCTTTTTAAGTGGGATAACTTGCACAAATTAGTGTCTGACTAAATACTCAACCTTGTAGATGTAATCTCTGAAGTTGCTCGTTTGTTGCAGCACATCTTTTATTTTCAGTGTTAATAGAACTTTCCTTAAAGGGCATTGGTGGCAAAACAGTTTTGCTTAGTAATTCATTTATATTCCAGCAGAATCACTGAATCACAAAGTGGATATAACAGAGAGGGAGAATGGGAAAGAACCTAGAGTATATTAGTTCTGTTAACCGGAACACTTTAAGTTAATACAAAGTTAACACAAATACATTTGTTTAAATGATGCTGTTTAATGGAACAGTCGCAAAATGTGATTGTATTATCTTAGAAAGTCTTGAAGACTAAAGCTTGAGCTGAATTCAGTTTGTGTTAAGTTGACTTAAGACTGCCCTGACAGCATTATAATTGCGTTCATGTTTTTTGTAAATAACATTTGTTCTCTTTCCTAGGAGGTTGTCCCTGACTGGCAGCAGACAGCTAGTAATATTTTGGTTGCTGTGGGGAATAAATACATCAACGATATCATGGAAGACATTCTGTGCAAGTTTCAGCCAGGAGTTTTACCTCACTTTTTTGTGGTCCAGACTCTAGCCAGTCTCTCGGACTCCAACGGTACACATTTTTTATTGCCCAGAATACTTTGTGACTCTGACATGCTATTTTACACTTACTTCTGCAGTGATTTATCTTCTTATTTTGTCAGGTTCGTATTTTCTTGCCCAGTAACCCTGTTTGCTAAATGCCTTTTTGCCCTTGCAGTCTATGGCATGGTGCCTTTCCTTAGTGCCATCATGGGTACCATGTTGCCAATGTTGGGAATGGCCAAGCAGGACAACATGAAGTGGGCCTTCTCCTCTGGTAAGCTTACGCTATTTATATTACACTCAGAGTTCTGTGTTAATTTGTAGCATTGTACTGCCAACTTTATTCCTCATTCATCTTTCCTTGCCCGCAGCACTTTCTCGCTTCAGTGAAAGCATTCTTGAATATCTGGCAAATTTGGACAAAGCCCCGGATCCCACCGTACGCAAGGATACGTTCTCCAATGAGATCTACGCTGCCTATGACATGCTGTTTAACAACTGGCTGCAGAACAGAGAAGCCAAGGTATACTAAATGAACCAGAGCACATATCCAATAAGTGGTAACTCAGTTTGTTTGTCAAAGAAAGACTTGTTTAAAAATGGAATCATGTGCTTTAAATGTTGTTTCTTAGTAAGAGGTTTGCTCATTGTTTTAAGGAATAGTGCTGGTTGAAAAGGACCGTGAAGGACAAAAAGTATTTTTTATTTTATTTTTTCCATATTTATCTCCATAATTCATAATATTAAAATGATGTTGCAAAATAGATATTTTTTTTATGTAACTAAATGTAAAATTTGTTTTGATAGCTAGCCTGAAAACAGCTGCATTAGAAAATTATGTAGTTAATAAATTTGCTATCTGTGTGTATATATCCAGAAGATCAGCTTTAAAATGTGGACCAGGGACTTTGGCTATGCTTTCCTTTAATAAATTTAATAAAAGTTAAACCGATTTTTGGTTAAACCATTCTCACCTTGTTTTTACCACATTGATGCACTTTGTAGTTTTACAATTGCAGACTATAGTCCATCTGTTTCTCTACATAAGTTAAGTCCTTCTTACACTGTTCGCAGATAGTCAGCAGTATTGTGCGACCTCTTGCTTTATGCTGTTTAGATGACTTTTGCAGTTTTGCATTTGTTGTCCTAAGTTGGAGAAGCACCAAACCCTAATAAAAACCACATGGTGGAAAAGGCCATCTATTTCAATGAAAAAATGAATTAGTTTTGACTGTTTTATTTCACTCTTTATCCTTTCCATTTTTACTTTGCACCAAATTCACAAAGAGTAAAAATCTACTCTTGTAAATTGCCAGTTTTGCAAGATTGGACATAGAATACAAGTTAAGTTACACTGCACTAAGTGAAGTAACTGCATATTATCATTATATTTGAACATGGTTTCTTTAATAACAGTAGTTTAAAGAAAGCAAAGACAACTGAAAAAGCTATGTAGTTTACTGTGTCATCTATAACCTTCAAGTGCCCTGTCTAAACCATCCCTGTTATAATGGGCAGTGTGACTAAATCCAAAAAAAAAAAACATTTGGAAACTACAGCTGTTAAGACTGCCGGCAATTCCGGCAATGCCTTGAAAAGTCCTAGACTTGAAATGTACTATATTTTGCATTATTTATGAACTAATTTGGAATACAAATAGATCAAGAATTAGGGTTTAGGTTTGTTGGTTAACAAGCTTAAGGTGATCTAAATAAGTGCGTTTGTGTCTGCAGTTACGTCTCACTGTGGCGGAAGCTTTGGGGTCTATGAGTCACCTGATGGCTCAGGACAAGCTCGAGGAACAGCTTCCTAAACTCATCCCTGCCATACTTGGCCTGTACAAGAAAAATCCTGAGCATTACATCATCAGCAAGGTGCAGTTTTATAGACAAAGAAAAACAATGTTTGTCTTTGAGCTTAAAGCAATTCATGAATATGATGAAATGTAGATATCACATGTGTAGATATGCTGACTTTGTGTGTGTGTGTGTGTGTGTGTGTGTGTGTGTGTGTTATAGAGCCTTTGTCAGATCCTAGAGGCTTCAGTGAACATGGGCAGCAGAGTTCTCGAGACACAGATGGATACTCTTTTAACTTCTCTGCACCAACAAGTCAGCAAGTCTTTGTATTTCCTTTGTTTTTTTTATTTGTTCATCTCTCCTGACTTGTTCCATCTTGCCTTCACTGATGTTTGTGCAGCACTTCCAACTTAACAATGTTAAGCAATTTACCAACACTCATGTGACAACCTGCGAAAGACTTATTAGTGCATACAGGGAAGGAGGAAAACATTCTTCATCTTTAGATTTATGTTATGTACTTCCAGTTACACTTTTACACACGTAATATCTGTTGATTTGTAGAAAATTGCCCACATTGGTAATATCTGTGGACCTGGGATTTGAACCCAGAACCTTCAGATTGATATTCCAACACCCTAACCACTGATCTACCCTAATATATACTGTGTATATTCACAGTTACAAAGAAGCTGTGTAATATTATGACACTATGGTGTGGAGTTTTGAGGAATTAAAGGAATTGAGGAAATTGAGCTACTTGAATTTGAGATATTTGTCAAGTACTTTTTCCTACTGGTGGCAGAATGCTGCTTCACATTTATTTGTGTTGCGATTTGTTACAAATAAAGGTGCAGATTATTTTTGTCCAGTGTAACTGTAGTGGCTTGATTAATTACAACAGAAAGTGTGTTATGGCATATAACATCCGGACTGTGATTTTGTTCAATGGCAAGAACCAAAGTCAGTGTTGTTTGTATTGCTTTTGCATCTTGAGCTTACGTTATTTTTAGAAACCTTTGGAAATGCTTTAGTTTATTTGATAATTCACTAAATTCTATTTTAGTGTGAAAACTAATAAAAATTCTTTGTGATTCCTTACTCAAAATGTGTACTTTATTGATTCATTTTTTATTAGTTGTATTGTCTGTTAGCAAGCAGATATCTGCTTTATATTTGACCCAACACATTCATGCACAGTGAATGCCAATGTCACGTGATCTGCATTTTCCATGGATTTCAGATAGAGTCCTTAAACACATGTTTGATTTATTAGTGTGGTCATAGCCTCGTGCATATGTTGGGAGGGAGCTTGCCCATTACATGTGCATAAGCAGTGATTGATGTTCCATCAGACAGTTTTCCTGGCTGTGATTGGTTCTTTCAATCCGGGCATGGTGGATACTTGCTAATAGCATTAGGAACACTAAATGGAGTCAGAGTACTCTGTGTTTTTATTATCTGCCTTAGGTGTTAGGTGTTATGTGCCATCATAGTGACAGATTTAGTAAAAAAAAAGTGGAATTTTGTATAAATTTAGCTCCAACATTGGTTCTGTCATGTTCTTTCTTAGGTGTGTTCTCCTGTGGACTACAGCAACCCACCGACTGTGAAAAACCATAATGAAGTACTACGATGTTTCACTGTACTTGGTAGGATTTTTGTCTTACAATATTATTTTCTTGAAAGTTTGAACGTTTAAACCAAACTTAAACACATACATAAAAACACCTTATGCAAAGGCATTAATTATATATAAACACAAATAAAGTAAAGAGACATACCTTACATGCACATTATTTTTGTAGTTTTCTTGTTTAAAGTGGTAGGAAGACTTTGCTTCAGGATAAAAGTGGTCAGTTTGCTCTTGCAGTCAGGTAATTATCGGTGTAACGCTGGTGTTGGAAGGTGCCTGAGGCTTAAGCTCTTGTTGGGTTAAGCCTCAGACAGTATGGCACCTTCAGTTTCTGAAATAACTATAATAAGAGTTTGGCTCAGACTAGGGTTTCCTTAAGTTTTTTTATTGAGATTGTTCAGTGAATATGTCATTCCCCATAGAGGTTTATTGGAATCCAAATTAGTATATGTAAGCAGAACAACTGATTAATTCTTCTAACAGTGATTACTTAAAGAGGCTGCACACTGAGATTTTGATGTGTACTCAAAATACATTTATAGCCATATATAATAAGTTTTTCCATATACAACTACATTGTATTTATTCAGTATAAGTCTGTTACAAATTGTTTCAGTTGTTGAATCAAGATACTTAACTTCTGTTAATATGTTTGTTTGTTCAACATAAGAATGATTATACTAAACTGTTTTAAGCACTTAAATCTTGTTAACACTGTTTTTAAACACAGCCAATACGTTTCCTGACCGACTGATGGCGTCTGTGCTGCAAAGGCTGGAAAACAGTAATGAAAGAAACAGAATCGGTTCCTTAGATGTCCTCCGGCACCTCATCAACTCAACAAGTAAGACTTGGTCAACATTGTATATTGTGCCCAGAAGGAGGATTTTGAAAATTTCTTATTCATCAAGTTAGAGATGAGATGTGTGAGAAGTGAGACATGTGTACATCTCCCTATGTGGGTGGAAAAAATTGTTGCTCCTCATTCAAAACAAGTAATTAAAGTGTGCATTTGCTACAATGAAATAGTTTAAATTCAAATCGATTGAATTGAAAAATTGATTAGATGTGAAGCAGAAAAAAAGTTATTAAAATATGTTTCAAAACTAATATGTTGTTAATATTTAAGTTTTTTTTTTAATTATATGATACTTTTATAAAAAGCATGTAATTTATTTTATTTACCTTGTAAATATGTATTATATTAGATTTAATAGTATTTAGTTTTCTTATTTGTTAGGAAGGACTTTGTAAATGCATACATTAAATATTTAGATGGTGTTTGTTTTGGTGTAACTTGACTTTCATATAATTATATTGTTGTCTTTTTTTTTAAGCTTCTATCTTGGAAACGAAGAAGCTTCACATTCTTGGAAGTATCAGACAACCTCTAGCAGACCACAGCAATAAGGTGTACATTTCACAAAATTCTTATAATTAGTGCACGGATATATTTTATGAATTGTAAATTAAAGTTTTAAATTAGTAATCAGGATCTTTATAATAATGTATTTGACAGCATTGTGTTTGTGTTTCTTTTTGTTTTCAGGTAAAGAAGAAAATTGTACAGGTCATTAGTGCAATGGCTCACCATGGCTACTTAGAGCTAGAGGGTGGGGATTTGCTCGTACGCTTCATCATTCAGCACTGTTCTCTTCCGGACACTTACTATGTATGTTGGTCTTTTATCGTTATCACCTTGATCATTGCTTGTTTAATTATTATTTGATTAGTGCTGTTAGTAACATAAAAAAAGTTAATATGGCTGCTTACTAAATTTATTTAAATAATGTGGAATGATTCATTTCGTGATCAGACAATCAACAAGACCACTGTATAACCTGGGTAAAGATGCGTCTCAGTTTTTGTCTTTCATCTCTGTTGAAGCTGTGTTATAAAGGCAGACTTTTAATAAAAAAATTTTTTTTATAAAAGTACAATATTATATTATTGTAATATAAGTAAAAAAGAAAAAAAAAAAGAGAAAAAAATATATATAGTAGTTTTTCTTTTGTCTCTAAAGTCTTTGCAAATTTACTTTAAACATTGCTCAGCTGTTTGCTATATTACTATTTTCATGAGTAATTGTGTGATGGTGATAATGATGGGTCTGTATATTATGTTTTTGTAGCGTGGATCACGTTCCACAGATCCTGAAGAAGTGACCAATGAGGAGCTACGGAGCATGTGTGATAATACACTACATTTGTTCACTACAACTGTGGGCCGTCTTACTGATGTGAGTATACACACACGCGCGTATATGTGTGTGTGTATATATATATATATATATATATATATATATATATATATATATATATATATATC
>JAFMOC010000002.1:7750000-7947500 GCA_019802505.1 Corydoras sp. C115
CTCAGGAAGCCAGTTTCATCATCAACTTTAACATACCAGGTAAGAGCTTTAAGTACAGCGGATAGGACTCATACATGAGCACACAAAAACACTTGCGCTACAACTGATGAGTGCAGATCCAGATGTCTTTAGGTGCAGAGGGCTTTTCCACTGGCTAAATCATGGAAAAGCAGGCCACATAAACACACAGTCTGACTCTTAGCATTGGCCTGATGCCCCCTTTTGCCTGCTTTTTTCCACTTCTTTTTGGAAGTAAATTTCACTTACAGACATTTTGTTTTTATTAACTGTTTGTCTTGCCAGTGCTGTCTGGTTCTAATTAGTCAAATAAAAAGCTACATTAATCATGTGAGTGAAATTCTGGTGGGAAGATAATTGTTTCTCACTGTCAATGATTAAACTGAGCTCTTTACAGGAAAACATCCCACCTCTTTAATAAATCATTTGCTGTTTGTAATTGGTTTAGGTTGGATTCCTGAGCTTATAGCCTCCACTTTGTGAGTCTATTTTCCTTCTAACTTTGTTTTCTTGTCTGCAAAGGTTCCAGTCTTCCTTCACAGCAGTTACTAATGATACGACTCTTGGTGAGTGTCATGGAAACACCTTGTGAAAAAAACATCCTGTGTATTTTTATTTTATTAAAAATATTAATGATAATTGTGTTAGGTAGCATTACTACAGTGAACTTATTTCATCATTCTGTTTAATATTAATGCACTCAATTAAATGTACAATTTCAGGTTAATGCTGCCTTCCCATTTTCGTATCGAGCTCATGGAGCACCCTCTCTGAGTCTTCTAAATGCCATTAGTCCCAGCATCCATCCTAAAGCAAAAGAACCTTGGGAGACTGAGATCCCTAAGCTTCTTAACTACCTGGAAGGTCAGTTTTTAACTATGACAGTTAAGCAGGCAAAACTATTCACTGAATTAGCAACTTATCGCACTAGAAATTTACAGCAACCACATTAAATACGCTTGAGTGATCATCGGTTACTTTTTTTTCCCCCATGACTGACTTTTAATAGATGTGTGTTTCGGGTGGGTTTTTGAAAAAAGCTTGAGCACAGGTGGACTTAAGAGTTGACCAACCTTCCAGTTGACCTGTTTTCATGAATTTTGCACATTTTAAATGAATATATTCATGGCAGTATTCCAAGTCAGGTTGTGTAATATGTTTTAATTTTAATTTAATTTAATATATTCATTTTTTGTCTATTTGATTCCCCAACACACCCAGAAGAATTACTATGGCTCTTTGTTTTTCTGATTCAGAAACAATATTAAAGGTGTTGCTCAAAGTCCCACACTGGTAACTTAAGGTGAACTTGGGTATTGAACCCCCAACTTTTTGATTAATAACTCGACACCCTAACCTAACCTAACCTAACATGCCATTTTACAAAAGATTTGTTAAGACCTTTAGCAGTAAGCCCAGTGTAACTTTACCAGTAAAATACTAAAAACAGTATTACACTGTGAAATTTTAGTGGTTTTAGAAAATAGATAGATGACAGATATCAGACCTCAATAAAATTATGGCAGTATTCCAAGTCAGGTTGTGTAATATGTTTTTTTTTTTAAGATTTAAATTTTTTTTTAAGATTCTTTGAAATTTCTGCAATCGAAGGAAATGAATATGTTCTCCTGACATTGTAAGTCAGCGCTCAGATCCTAGCGAACATGGGATAGCGAAAACAGCTGCAAGCCCTTAGCTCTTAATGTTATGCCTCAAGAAATTAACACTACTACTCTCCTTTCAATTCCCAAATATATTGTTATATTTCACTTTGCTGTATGTGCTGTTGTCCTGTGATTTTCATTTCACCCATTGATCTTCTCATGGGTTGGTGGCTTTTACCTGGAACACTATAAAACACTAAATAGACATTTATTTAGAGCATGTCCTAGTGTGCAGTTATATACATCCATAGGTTATTATCTAAGAGTGTAGAAAAGTACAAGATAGTGCCTTTCCTATTTGGCTTGCTAAAAAGTATAAATTTATAGCCTCGGTCTAATTTTATATAGCAGAGTTTGCAGTTTACATGATCGCTTGTGTAATGAGCTGAGTTGGTAAAAGTTGAATTATTAACATTTGTGTAAATGTGCAATAAGTCTGCCAGAAAGAATAATAATAATAATGTTCACCTATAAACTAAACGATTAAAGGGCAAGGGTGTCCATGCCAAAACTGTAAGTACCATTTTTATTTATTAGTGGTGTTGGGTCTATTCACATCTCTGTTCAAACTTGCATGACTGAATGCACATTACGTCTACCATGGGTTTAGTTGGCAGACGAAGCACATGGCAATAGGAAAGCATTCTTGAAATGCTATGTTAGAAAAGAAACCCTAGGTAAAGGCACTAATTCTTACTCTTAGGTCATCAGACTTTCATATATTTTAACAAGAGATTAAGGGATTAAAAAAAAAATAATAAAAAAAAAAGAAAGAAAAATTATAGTTTACATTTGCGAGTTTCTTTTGAACTATGTTCTCCACACAGGCATTGTACTAAGTTTTATTTTTTGTTTCTGTCCAAAACATTTGTTTACTATTAGAATTTACACCAGAAACTCTGGATAGAAAAAAATGGGAAGAAAGCCTCCTGCAGGTATGAAGCTGATGCTTAATTTATCCATATCATTAACTATTCCTGTGGTTATGTATATAACTTAACTGTGTTGTTCTTTTGAGAAAGTTCCTGTCCAAAACTTTGGTAGTCATAGATGATGGCCATTGGAGCTGTCAGCTTGCCATTGACGCAACCCGATACCTCCCAAACTACAATAACTCTTTAGAAGAGAAGGTTAGTAACAATAATGCAAATATATGTTTTTGAGCTTTATCTTCATTTGTTTTCATAACATTTTATCAATAATTCATTTCTGACAATTGATTTAGTTTTCTTTCCTTTTAGAGTTTCCTCTATAGGTGCATTGGTGTGGCTCTGCAGCATTCCTTTAACAAGGAGCTGGTGAAAAAACAACTCCAGGAGATTCTAATCAGCACTCGACATAATGACAACAAAGAGCGAACGGTACAGTTCATACTTTCATTCTTTTGTTTGTTTTCACCTCTAATCTATCAGTATCTAATGGGCCCCTCTCTCTCTTTTATCATTTTCTTTACTCCAAACATGGTAGTCATTTCAGTCAGGGGTCCATCTGCTCACTTGCTTGATTTTATCCCTAGTCTGTCTCCCTGTGAGAGCATCTATTTAAAATTGCACGCTTTAATTATTTTATTTTGTTCCATAAGACCTGCTCATGTGTTATTGGGACAACATCCTATCCAAAGTTCTTTTCTAATTGGCTGGAAGGCATCATGCCTCAGCTCCTTGCTGTAATTTTTGGTCTGCAGAGTGGTTTTAGCCTACAGATTTTATTATAGGATGCGGTGAAGTGGTAGTGGCTCCCAATTGCATGGCAGTCTGTTCTGGTGAATACACCCAACTACTGTTTGGAAACTGGTTTTAAACACGCATTTAACATCTTCTAATGGTTTATAATGGGAATAATGTGAAGAAATTGGTTTTGCAGGGTGTAGCAATGTGTGTGGGACTGTGTGCCAACAGTCATCTGGACAGCACTCTGGCCAAACTTGACGAGTTTGGGAAATCAGATGCCTTTAAAAAAGCCTCTGGAATATTCAGCCTGCTTAAAGTAAGTTTTGATGACTCTGTTTCTGATAGGTCAACTCCATTTTTTCAAAACAATAAACTACAAATATTTTGTGAAATAGAATAAAAGAATTTAGTTTATACTTTAATGCCAACAACATTCCTAAAATTTTGAAACATTCCATCATATTGTAGGATTATTCAATATGGTCTTTTAATTAAAGGTTATAATACAAAGGCTCATGGCTCATTATGTGAATTGCTTTTAAGAAAAATTAATAGCATTTCCAGTTTGAGATTACACATTATTTGTTTATGAATAAAAAATGAATCCTAAAAAGTACATTTTATTGACTAGACCCGAAACCACTGTTAAATGTGTGCGATGTTTCAGACCTCAGTTGGCATTGCATGAGAAAACATCATTTTCAAAAACATCAAAAAACACACACATTGGTAATGGAGTACTTTGGCTAATCTGGTGTCATTTTACACGGTCATTACTACTGCAATAAAGTTGAACAAATTCTTTAAGATTAGTACCAACCCATATATTACTTCTGTGCTGAAATCCCTCCATGTTCTCTGGGCCCATTGAAAGTGAAAGAGTCTTCTATTTAAGAAATTTGGACATTAAATTCTCAGTCCCAAAATGTAAACAGGAACAATAATGTGAAGAGCCAAAGATACAAAAGTAGACAGCTGTCATGGTATGGGCATGTTTTAGTTGACTTGGCAACTAAAACTTCTATAGGTCCGAACTTATCATTAACACTGTGCATTTTGACATTAAAGAGATATTTTTGTTTTATTTTATTTTTCTATTAAACTTTTGCAGAAATTGTTTTTTAAAAGTTGCTACCTAGACATATGCTTAATCATTAAAACTGTTTTCATTCTGGTTAATGCTAATGCATGACCTCTCAACAAGCAGGACAAGAATGATGTGGATATAGAGAAGATGAAAAGCACCTTGATTTTGTGTTATGGCCATGTGGCTCTGAACGCCCCAGAGGAACAGCTTCTTGTTCGGCTCGACAACGACATTCTACGCAGCATTAGCAGGCTTTTCAACACTAAGGTAAAGAGAGTAGGATTCCAAATTGGAAGATTTTTAATGTACCTAAAATGAATAAATAAAGCAATTGCTCTCACATGGTTTCCCAATCTAAATTCACCAAACACGGTTAGAATATTATGTATTAGGGTTGTGCAAAAAGGGCACATGGGTAAGGTGGTTGTCTAACATTTGCCAGCAATTTGCCATGTTACCCCAAGCCATAATAGTTTCCTATGTTGAATTGAAAACAGGGTGGCTGTGGATTGTATTATAAAAGACTGTCTCCTGGAGAAGCAGCCGTGCTTAGCTTGGCATTAACCCTGAATGACTTCATGTCAATGAGATCCTGATGAAATTAAAACTTCTGAAAGCCCTGATTAAAAATTCTACACGGTCAATTTCTTTTTTTAAATGATCATGGCAGCTTTTATTACCTGAATGAAATATCAAAGTCTTTCATAAGTAGGTACTAAGTATAAGCTTGTTGCCTGATCTGTATGATATTATATATTATTATATTATATTATTATGATATCTGTATGTATTATAGCTGCTAAAAAAATTTTTTACATTGATATTTTAGTATGAATTCTGTTCACAGTGGCTACATTAAGTGGCCACATAAAGTAGTTACATTACAAATTCAATGGTTTTTGGAAAAGACCTCACAAATTTACATATATAGGAACAAACATGCATTTTGATTTTTAATAATTATTTAGATTTTAGCCTGTATTGTTCAAATCTTGTTTTTGGATAGAGTTTCCATGTTATCCTCAAGTCTGCATGGGTTTCTCTGGGTTCTCTAGTTTGCTACCACAGTCAAAAACTTTTCAAATTCAAAGTGAGTTGGCTGCTCTAAATTGCCCATATCTAATTTGCCACTGTATATTGTTTGTGTCTGTGTGAGTAAATTTGTACCCAGTGATGCATTGGCACATTGTCCTTTGGTGTATTTGCCCAGCTCAAAAGACTTTCTAGATGATTTTGTCATGGGGGGGGGGTTGGTGATGACTCAATCATCTACAAAAGAATTTGGTAGATCAGACACTGGAATTGGATGAGCAGACCTCTCAGTTCTAGTTCATCCCAGAGGTGTTCAGTTGGGTGTTGGAGCTCTGTGTGAGCCAGTCATGTTCTGTGTCAATAGGGCTGAATGAAACATCTGAATTACGAGTGTATGAATAAATTAACAAATAATCAACATGTTTTTAAACGCATGAACGTGAACAAGGCAAGGGTTTGTTTTGTTTACATCTGATAAATATTTTTATCACATTTATAAATATGTTTATTCTATGTTAAACAGGTTCTGGGAATTAAAGTAGAGACCAAGGTACCATCAGGAAGAGTTTTTTTTTCCTTACCTGCTTTTACACAAACATTTCCTCCTCTATAAAGTCTTAAATGGTAATTTAAGGAACATAACCTTCTGAACTTCTCTTAAAAGATAAACATTTTAAAATTTATTTTAAGTCACTTAAGCCTGATTGATTCTCATCAAAGTACAAAACATTTAAGCATTTCAACCCGATGACCTACTGATGTTTATTTATAAGGTCTCTGTTACAAAATTATCTGGAGATCTCCTCTTGAAGATGACCAGTCTGGAAATAGTTGTGTGACTTTAAGAAGTTCAGAAAGTTTAACTAAGCAATTCTGTCTACTAATCCACTGATGACTTCAGGAGATCTGCTTCTATGACCCTCTTTGAGCTGATTTTAGATATCTTTCTTACCTGCTCACCATCCTTAACCTGCTTTTTTCAGACTTTTACTTAAGTTGTTGATTGGCATTTGCCATTTGATTCAGTCTATAAATATCTATATTATTTAAATTTAATGTTAAATGCTGTTACACTGACACTGGATTTTTCCAGTATCCAAGTGTATTCTCGTGATAATGCGCTGCTCTATATTTGGATGTATGTTTATAACTTTGTAACAGAGAATATTTTCTGCTGTAAGGCCATGTTTGTGTTTCTGTATTTCCTTTAATTTTTTTTAGGACTTGACCATGAAACTGAGTCTGATCCAAAGCATTGGACTGATTGCTAAAGCTATTAACAACTGCTATGGAAAACAGGGTTTCCTTTTTAACCGTAAACAGGAGTTCATGGGCACAATGATGGTGGGTGTATATATTAGATAATTTTGCTCTTCATAAAGCCACGGAAATTGCACATTCATTTATTTACATTGATTTACAATCAGATTTAAAAAAAATGTTAATTGACATTATATTTATTCAGGACAAGCATATCACATTCCTCTTTAGGTTTCTTTATAGTCATGTCTGTCAGTTATTGCAAAATATGTAATTATTTTTTTTAATTTATAAATTGTCCACAGAGAGTAATGAAAACTTAAATAATTAAATTTATTAGTTTCATTATGTGTTTTTTTATAATGCATGTGGTAGATATAAAATACATGTTTAATCATTATTTAACTAATAGGATTTTATCAAGGCTGAGCCAGTCGATGCCATGCGTACACCAGTACGCCACCTTGTGATGACCACATGTGCCAACCTTATGTATCCTTTGAAATAAATTACAGTTAATCCACCACTTTGGTTAAAGTATTATGAAATTAGTATCTACACGGTACACTAACAGAACTGTTTCTAACATCCCATTCCACATTAGTCCCCTTTTTCAGCTATAACAGCGTTAATTGTTTTGCCCAGGTTTTCTTCGAGATGAGACTATGAGATGAGGGAGCCTGGCTTGCAATCTCCATTCTTAATCATTTTGAAGGACTATGTCCAAACCTAAATTTATCTAGTCATACCTGTATGGACTTTAAGTGGGGTTCATTCATTCTTGAAAAAACTTAAGCTGTGGTCACAAAGCTATAAGCACATTTTTGTTGTATAGAATGCTGGGTTAGATGCTTGATGATATACATTTGTAGCAATGAGTATGTAATGCCTAAATTTGATGATAAGGAGTTGTACCTCAATATTTGTTTATAGTCTGTATTTTACATTAAAGGAAATTTACCTTGCAGAGCAAATGAAAGAGGACATTTATAATATATATACATATCTTCTTTAATTTGCTTGATATATAAACATTCAAGACAATCATGAAAATTGTTCACAGTATTCCAAAATTATTGGTCACTGTCATGAAATACAGTACAAAGAAAAGCTTTACTCAGTTAAACCTTAACCTAAGATTTTAGAAACTTGGAACCACCATTAAATGAAAATGAAAATTTTGATATGTTGAAAACTTGTATAAATGGGGTATATGTGCTTCCTACAGTCGAAGTAATGGAGAAAGGCAAAGAGGATGAGGTTCTTGAACCCCAGGAAAGAGAGGTATGGACAACATATATGGGACACTCCCATGCATTTTCAAAATGTAATTATTCTAGTCACAGTCTATAAATAGTTATTGAATTTGTTGAAATGTCACATGATCTACCCACAAGACATGTACCTGAATCAGAAACATGATGTTTACATTTTTTTTTGTTTAGTGCTTGCTAACTTTCTAACAAATTGTTATTAGGGCAATTAAAATTTTCTTTTTTCCCCAGTACACAAATGTGGTCAGAAAAAATTTGATGAAAAAAAAAAAAGTTAAATGATAAAAAATAAAGTTGTACAAACCCAGCCCTCTGCATTACTTATCTTTTTGCACTCTTTATTGCTGTAATACAGGTCTTGTACTCAGATACTTTCAGAGCTCTTCATGAACTACTGTGCAGTGTGCTGGCCAAGGATTTAACTCCAGATGGCATTCAGACTGTGTTTAAGGTAAGTTTACTTCCACACCTATTATCACATGAGGCTTTTGCTTAGTCAAAAAACAATAACAAATTCATTAAGTTCATTAAGTGTTTTTTTTTTTTGTTTGTTTTTTTGTAGCATTTAGAGAACTGGTTGAGCTCCAAACAGGACCATGAGCGAGAGCGAGCAATGAAAACTACAGCTGAGATATTGAAATTTTACCTGGAGAGTCTCAGTGTTAAGGTACAACACATTACTTACAGTACAATGCCGATTTTGGTTTCTGTCTTTAAGTCTGGTGTTCTAAAGTAATAGATCATTAGAACCCTGATTCAATAAACCTGTGTTATGACCAGAATTTGGTGACATTCCATAACCTTGGGGCTTTGCTGGGGCGTTTGGCACCACGTTGCACGGACCCTAATGCTGCTGTGCGCCGCTGTGCTGTGGACTGCATATACGTACTCTTACACATTCAGCTGCGCTATGACGGTAATACTACTTACAGCACATATGAAACAAACTAATAAATACTTGTACAGTGGTACCATGACACTCAATAGCATTAAGTTTAAAAGGTAATGCGTTGCATAGTATTTTTCACTTGAGTATGTATGGAAAACCTAATGATTTGTTCCATGGTCCAGCAAAACGCTATAAATCGTAGGCTATATCAAAAATAGAGTTGTTTCGGAGACTTTTACACTAAACATAATACAGATAAAATATAACATACTCTGAATGTTTAATAACAGTAATACTGTTTTCATATATTTCTATTATTGATTTCTCTACTTTTACTGTAATGTGAAATATCTTCCTCTTTTGGTCAGTAATATCACATTTCACATTTTTAGAGGCCATGATAAAGTTTAAAGATGGTAAATGCACAAAAACATATAAAATAAGTTGTTCTGTATTTATAAAATTGTACTAGGTCATTCACTGGGTGAAATAGACCAAGTGATTCTTTGTTTGGATCACTCCTTCCTTTGTTTTGATTCACTTTGCTGTCTGCTTGAACCTAACAAGGTCTTGGGTAAACATCCAGTACAATGGTACACATTTCTAAGCAGGGAGTTTTAAATGTATTGATTTCAGAGGCTGTTACAAGTTAGCATTGTAATGGTGCTTATACCTGAGGAACGGCATCCCTTCACTCTGTGTTCATGTTTACTTACTTCTGTTTGTTCTGCGTAGTAAGGTGTTTCATGTGTATTAGGCTTAATGCAGACATTTTATTAATTATTGTGGTCTATTTGGTTAAATCATTAAACATGTAAAATATATTGCAATTACTGTGTTTACTAATTTTTCTTATTTATGATGCGTTTACAGTTTTTACATGATGCTTGCATATAAATAAATACTATAACTTTGTTTACTCAGGGTTTTCTCTGGACTACAGGGACGATTCAGTTGAAAGTTTACTAACCATGCGAGAGACTCTAAATGACCCGGACCCCTCTGTTCTCTATAAAACTTGCTCTGAACTTACAAAGGTACAAAAAGTCACAAAACATTAGAAAATTTCACTCTACTTAAATGTACTGATTGTATACTAGTAAATGCAAAGTGAATCTTTCATTCTGTGCAATGCTTAGTATGGTTGCATTAACATTTTTTGTAATAAGTTTATCATGTAATAATGTTTGCATCTCTGTATTATCAGATAATCAGTAAGCGCTTACCTCAGCAGCAGCTAAACACGCTGATCTTCATGCTTTTTGAAGGGTTAGTGGATTCCCAGTCAAACTGTTCCAGAGCTTCAAGTGTCATTCTCAACACATTGCTTAAAAATAGAGGAGCTGGACTGCAGGAGCTGGTAATGATGCGTTTGTGTGTAAATTGTTGTTCTTGATTGTTTTACTGTTTTATATTGGCCTCACTGCTATGTATTTTATTCTCTGTTTGTGTGTTTGTTTGTCAGGTACCCGAGATGTTGGAAGTGTTGCACATTAGGTTACAGGCCATATCTGAAGAGCAGGTAAAGGTTGCCATTGCTCAGTCTGTCCTCATCCTGGCAACGCAGCATCTTCAGACGGTCATAAACACACTCATTTCCTATCCTCTCCCTTTCGACAGGTAAAAAATGTTGCTCAGTTTTATTTATTTATTATGCTCAGTACTAGCTGTTAAATAATTGTTTTAAAGCATATCTGTAATTAAATCCTTTGCTTTTTTTTAATCTTACTTTTGAGTCCTTTTCAGTACTTTTAGAATTTGTAAACTACAACCAGTCATTAGTTTTTTTTTATCTTCTGTTTTTTGTAGATTTTGTAAATTGGTTTGGATGAATAACAATTTTATTGGCATATGATTTTACAAGAGGATAAAAAAATTTGTGTTAACAAAATAAGTATCCATTTGCATTGATGTCGTTAAAAAGAATAACTACTAATCAACCAAAATAAATTACACATGCTGCTCCCACTTGGGGTATTTATGTCACTTTAGCATACATAGATGAATAAAAGAAATATAAGCAGGGATGCACATAAGTGCTGAGCATCCATGGTCAAAATTATGTTTAAGATTTTTGGGCTAAGGTAAAATAAATGGCAACACCAATTAATTGCAGTATAGCTGCATAAAGCAACATCTTTGGGTGCTCCTTTAAGAACCTGAACAAAAATGTTATGTGTACCTCTAGTTTTAAATTTGGTCATTTAACAGACACTTTAATCCAAAGCAACTCACAAGTATCCCAACTTGATGGTTGGGGTCAGAACACAAGGTTGGTCATGATACAGCCCCCCCTGGAGCAATGAGGGTTTTTTCTTAAGAACCCGCATTGGTAATGTCAATAGACCTGGGATTTCAACTCACAACCTTCAGATTGATACACCTTAATCAATCAACACGCTAACCTGAGCTACCACACCCTATGTTTTCATAAGAAAATGGCTACCTACCAACTCTTTACTGTCTTTCTGTCCGCTCTCTTATCTAGTGATCATGATGTAAATTAAGTTACAATTTAGATAGTTACACATTGGAGCCTACTGAGATAAGGTTCAAAGTCAAGTGTATTTATAAAGCTTTGAAATTTGCATTACCTGACCTGATGTGACATGACAATGAATGCTGCCTTTAATCTTTATATAAATAAAATAATTTTTCATAAATGATTATTGTTGTTATGAACCTTATGACATTCAGATTATTCAGAATATTTTCCCCAGGAATTCTTTGCCTGTAATTGCCTTACATTTTTTATACAGTGTAATTTGTGAACATTTATTTTAGATTTAGTCACGATAAAGTAATGCTTTGACAGAAAGATTATTATTAGAGGTTATTCATGCATGTTCCTATTGATTGGATGAGGTAGGTGTAATGTTAAAGCAACTTCCATCTGAAACTGAATGTACTTGTGTTTGTGTCCTCAGCTGGAGCTGTGAGATGTGGGTTGCTTTGGGAGCAGACAGCACTGTAGCTCGACAAATCATGGAGATGATTATAGAGAAATTAAATGTCATGGTACCCTTTACGGATAAAAAGGAATTTATGCTGAAATCAGGCATGGCCAAGGTGGCAACTATTCAACCTTTAGCTGTAGGTCTGCTATCTAAAACATTTGCTGTTTTGTAATAAAATAAGTAAATGATCCTTAGCTTGTTTTTGATCATGTGTAGATGACATGCGCCTTGCGTGAGATGATGCTAAATGGACATACAGAGGAGGCAGTGGTGGCTCTCTTCCCAAAGCTTTTCAGTGCCTTGCTGGTACGTATGGGCTCCAGTGTCGGGGTTCAGCTACCCAAAGACATCAATAGCAACAGCATTGGAGCAGAACGCAGAAGCAAAATATCCAGTTTTGATGTGTGTGGGTGAGTTACTTAAATAAATCTTGATAATTATGTGGCTTGACCTAACACTTTTATTTTTATTTATATCAGTGGCCGGCCATGCATTTTACACCTAGGCCTCCGTCTGAATGAATCCTCCATCGTTAAGTATTTCATGGCTATAAAAACATCTTATTATGCAGAAATGCTCATGGGAGTGGTGCAGTGGCACTGGGGGACAAAGTGGAGCCGTTGGTAATGGATTTGGATTTGAGATAACTCACCTTATGCGGCTCGACCTGATGAACATGTGTGCCCTTTATAAGCTTCAGAGATTGACCACAAGTTGCAAGAATTTGAGGGTAATGGGGGAGTATTGAGAAGGGGTCAAGTAGCACAGTAGCATTGGCCACAAAACCTTTAGAGCATCACACACAAAGATCGGTCAGTACTCATTCAGAATGTACAATCATACATACATACGTTATCTTCCGCTTTATCCTATATTAGGGTCGCGGGGGGGGTTCCCCATGCCCATCCAGGGGAGAACATTTCGGGCTCTGCGCAGATACAACCAGGACAGGGCGCCAATCCACTGGGCACACACTCACTCAAACAGACACACTCTATGTGTCTAGGACTTCTGGTGTTAATGACTGAAACTTTAGTAAAATTGATCTGAGAGCTCTGTTTGCCTGACTATCTCTATTGTGCGACTTACATTTCTATCATTTTACAATTGTACAAGCAAAATGAATACACCAGTTTATTCAGGTTTTTCGTGTTTGTTCTTGAAGCATGGCTGTTGAAGCTTTGCGCATTTTACTAGCACGAGCTCATCTGGATGCTGTAATGAAAGCACTAGATCAAGATGCAGTGTGGGACCTGATGAAGGACCCTCAGCACCACACTACAGGAGTCACCCTTCTCTCTAGGTTTGTGTAAATGTCATATCACATTTGTTTAATGATTATTGAGGAAAATGCTGTAAACCTGGAAGTATGTCAAAACCCTTTCAAAATGGACAACCCATTTCTAGTAATATTCATATAAAGTTGTTCAGCCATGAAATGAATGTCATTTATTTTTACTGTAGATGCACAAACATTAAAATTAACTACATTTAATAATTGATGTATGTACTTACATTTAACATGACAACCAATGGGAAAAAAAATGCATTCTTTCTTATTTATTATGGTTTTTCAGATCGATGGCAAAGCATGCAGGTCCTCGTCTTCCCGCTATAGTAGAGAATCTGTGTCCATCCCTCAGTAATATCTATGAATGCCAGAGAATAACTGTTACTGCTTTCTTCTCTGAGGTGTGGTGCTGCCAAATTTAATAGTCTTTGTAAATATAATTAGTCTGTCTCCTTTTGTTAAAAGGCACATGCTGTAGTTACTGTTGTACAGATGAGATGCACTGTGTTTCTAAGTTATAATATTTTTTTATAAACATGCAAGCAATTTCATTGTAGTCTAGCAATTTACTGAGCGAGTTTGAAAACAACCCATTTTGTTGTTGGCTGGTAGATTACAAAAGGTACTTTCATATTTTTTTCTGAGAGTGTATGTGCATATAAAAAAGATAATAAGATCTACAGTATTGAAGCATAATTTTTGGTTAATTATTATTATTATTTTTTAATCTACCACTGACAGGTCCCTACACTACACAATATCACCTATAGATAATGGGTAATTTTCTATCCATGATTTTGCTTAAAGAATGGATTATTGCATGGACCAAACAATGCCTTAATAGAAAAGTGTCAATAATCTGAAAATTATTGATGATAACTTATAAAGTACCAAAATTGTTACCATAGAGAAGTTTAGACTCAACAAATGTCAACTTTTTCTACTTTCATTCAGTCTGGAGAAACTGTTGGTAGATCCAGACCTTTTCATTATACTCCCAGAATTATGCTGTGTAACCCCCAACTGTCAAGTTGGTATACTTTGGATGAAAGTGTATGTTTCTAATTTATAATATGTAATGACCGAAACAAAGTCATGGTTTCCCAACTTTTACAAATTGAAACATAGAATTATCTCTTTTTTGTAGTTGTTAAACCACCATGTGGTGACAGAGCTGATGATAATTGATGTGCTGATGAACAACATGATGGAGAGAATTTCAGATTCCTGCTGTACTGTTCGTATGTTGGCCATCAGAGGGCTTGGGAACATCGCCGTCGGTTCACCAGAGAAGGTACTGGAGTTCCTTTGAACTCTGATTGTAGTACCATGCTGTGAACAATAATCCAAATTAAATGTATATTTCTGTGATAATCTAAATACATGTGTGTGGACATTTTGCGACATAAAATATTCATTATTAACACACTCTTCATGTCTAGGTCAATAAGTATGCTAAGGAGCTATTGGCTGCCATGAGTTCTGGAATGGAGGAAAAGGATGACCCAGGTAAATTGATCACTCTTGAGGCTATGTCTGGCATGTCGAAGGTGTTACTTTACCTGGACCAGAAGAATGTGCACATGATGATTGTTTATATTTTCATGAAGATCAGACCCTTTCTGGAAAATGTAAGTGAACAACAGAATGCATTTTGTTGGATCTATTTCTGGGCTTTATTGAATGTTTTAGTGTAAATATTCAAGTACGGCATTCAGTGTGCAATTTTTTCAGAACAGACCATTGTGGTGCATAATGTGGAATATAGCAAAACCTTTTTTATACTTTTTTAAAAACATTTCATTAATAATATATTTATTATGTGGATATTTAATGAATAGGCTTTATATAATTTATAATTTATCTTTTTACAAGGATTTACAATTTATGTCATTCTGTTGTCTGTAATAAGTTTGTTTCATTATTGCAACAATTACCTGCTTGCTTTATATTGTTACATTATTCCTTACCCAATTTGGCCTACTAATCCATCTCTATAAACATATGCAGAAATATTGTGTACATCAGAAACTTGGATAGTTCTTGGTTTGAAACTATAAATAATTTGATTTCTAACCAGTGTGGTTTTAAACATTATTTAAGAAAAACACACTAATCATTATGTGTAGCAGTAAGAAAGTAATAAGAGTGGACGGCTTCTTTTAATTTAACTTCAGAAGTGTAACAGAAAACCGTGCAGGCTGTATTTTTGTATTCCACTGTTTTGAGGTTTTGTGCCCATTACATCAGATTAAACATTGGCATTCGTGTCAAATGCACTTTATGAGTAGCATCTTTGTTGAGCTCTACGAGTTGAGGACTCTGATTTGTGATCCCTGTTTGGCTAAAATATGGTGCTTGTGTATTTAATGACCTTAATTTTTTGTCTGATTGTGATGATATAGTCAGCCTCTCAGTTTGATATGGATTTTTGCCATTTAATACAAAGAACAACAACCTCATGTGACTATGTGCATTCTTACATTGCTCACAAATTCACAAAAATAGTGGAGAGCATATAAAAACAGAATCTTTTGTTGGCCTTCAAGATCATAGCTTTGATTTTTAATTGACATGGACACCCTTCTTAATCAATTTAATTTTCAGTTGTTAGGTTGTTCAAATTTTCAAATTTTGTTAAAGGAGAGATATAGAGAAGCACATGCTTGCTGTGTTTTTTTTTTTTTTTACTGGATGTGGAGTATTACAGAAACTCTCCATTTGTGGAAAAGTACTCCTTAATCCATTCATTATTTCCTCTCTGTTAATGGCTGCTTACTGTTGTAGTTCCAGAAATAAAATTTAAGTTTTGTGAATGTGCATACATATTCAGGACCATCATGCACAGCGTTGTATAAAGCCCTTTCAGAAGTAAGGGCACGCTCACAAGTTGTTTAGAACACTGAAATGGATTTGATGAGACAGCATCCACATACTTCTGCTTTTTTGTGTGGAATTTTGGCACATTTAAGTGGACACATGTTTCTGATACATAGTTCTGCTGGAATATAAAACGGTAACCCAGATTATCATAAAGTTTGTTTCCAAAATTCAGTAGTATATAGCAAATTCCAGGTTTAAATTTCTGGTTAGATAAATAAGCAGATGATGTGGCTCAGATTCAAAACATATTATATGCAGATGAAGTACTACACTGATTCACTTTTAAATTTATTTTATGCTATTCACCAATTGCAGCAACCCCAGATCATGGAACTGCCTCCAAAGGCTTGTACAGTAGGCACTAGGCATGATGGGTGCATCACTTCACCTGCCTTTCTTCTTACCCTGATGCACCCATCACTAGTGATCGACCGATTGATCGGCCGGCCGATTAATCGGGACGATTTTTGGCATTTTTAGATAATTGGCATCGGCCTATATATGAGCGCACAAGGCCGATATTTAAACAATGCCTACAGGCAACGCTGTGGGCAGCTCCGTCATTCTGGCTCAATGACTGAATACAGACATTTGATCTAACTTTTGCTTAGAGTGGCTCCTAGTGGTCTTCCAGCAGAACGTCAGTCAGTGCTCAAGGGAATGGATCGGTGTTTTGAAACTGCTCTGCCTCAAGAGACAAAACTTTTTTTCTCTTTTAACTCTCAGTATTTGTTACTGGCTGCCCTTTGTAATGTATAAAGTGTTACTGTCTGCAGAATTAGAGCAATTATGTCATTTAGAGAGAAAATGCCAATAGTTTTATTTGGAACTGTAACCTTAGTAACCACTTGAACAGCTAAACTGGCCAACTAATACTAATTAGCACTAGCTAACGCTATAATAATGTTCCGGGATGCTTTTTGTAACATATACAGTGTTTAGTGTTTGTATAATTAGGGCGATTTTGTTAAACTGGCTAGCTAATGCTATATATCGCTAGCACTAACTGATGCTAGCTTACAGGCAGTGTTGTGCCAGTTCACAGCTTTTCTGAACTAGTTCGTGTTCAGTTCATACATGTTCAAAGTGAATTCATTAATTCTGAATTCATTTTTTTTCTTGAGATATTCAAATAAGTACTTTTTCACACTACAAACTACAATATTTGTTTGTTAATATTTTATTTATTTATCTAAATTAGCTAAATTGGCTCATTAGTTCAAAAAGTTAATTGAATGTTGTTCTGTGTGCATTGTGCAATGTTCATCAATAAATGTTCATTCTAAAAAGATGCTGCTATCTGCTTATGTTTAGGTACATTCATTCATTATCTCCCGCTTTATCCTCTATTAGGGTCGCGGTGGGGTTCCCCATGCCCATCCAGGGGAGAATGTTTCGGGCGCTGGGCAGATAGACCCAGGACAGGGCGCCAATCCATCGCTGGGCACACACTCACTCACACAGACACACTCTATATGGGGCAATTTGGAGAACTCAATTGACTTGATCCATGTTTTTGGACTGTGGGAGGAAACCGGAGAACCCGGAGGAAACCCACGCAGACACAGGGAGAACATGGAAACTCCACCCAGATGGGGATTCGAACCGGGTATCCCTAGCGCTGAGAGGCGAACGTGCTAACCACTAAGCCACCGTGCCGCTAATTTTAAGTTGTATGTTTTTAATATTGCTCTCTGTATTACAAAAGATAGAGTAGACAGTGATAAACTGTCTGATTACTTTTGTGTCTTGGTTATTATTATTATTGTACTTTATTAGTTGCAATAAAAACAGTTAATATCGGCTTTATATATCGGCCATCAGCCACTTCTGTCGTCTAAATATCGGCATCGGCCATTAAAAAACCCATATCGATCGATCACTATCCATCACTCTGGATCTGAGTAAATCTGGACTCATCAGACCACGTGACCTTCTTCCATTGCTCCAATTCTTATGCTCCCTAGCAAAATGAAGCCTTTTTATCTGGTTGGCCTTACTGATTTAGTAAGGCTACACAGCTGTTCAGTCCCCAATCCCTTGCGTTCCCTTCGCAGTGTGTGTGTGTGTGTGTGTGTGTGTGTGTGTGTGTGTGTGTGTGTGTGTGTGTGTGTGTGTGTGTGTGTGTGTGTGTGTGTGTGTGTGTGTGTGTGTGTGGAAATGCTCTTACTGTCAGTACTAAACATTTTTTTCGACAATCTCCTTAGATGTTTTCTCTGTTTGATGCATGCCAATGATTCGAGCCTTCTCAAACAGACTAACATCCTGTCCATGACCATGGGATGTGTCTTTTGATATAGTTGTTTAAGACATGAAATGCAGTGCATTGCACTAGTTGGGGTTAAATAATTTGTTGCCAGCTGAAAGATCGCTCATGCAGTAATTATCCAATTGGAGGCTCATATCTGTCTGCTAAGTTACATCCAGGTAGCAACTTTTTTTTTGGCCAGGCAGTGATTTATTTATAATAAAGATTAGTATAGTCTTTTTTATATATAGACAAAGTCAGATTAAACAAATAACAAAATATATTATGACTAAATGGAAACTCACCCTGCTGAAATGTAATCCAGAGCAAAAACCTCTTCTGCAAGAGATAAACTCATCCAAATAAATTTTGAATGCAAACAGATCCTTCTTCAAATTTAAAAGAAATAATCTCAATCAAAAGCAAAAAATAAACTACAGCTAAGATTTAAAATTTAATTTGTATTTTAAATATGATAAAGAATAAAAATAATAATAAAATAATAAAAATAATAATAGGGTCTTTTATCAAATCATGAGAACATGATATCCATTTTAAGCTTTTTATTTTTCAAAGTGATTACTAAAGAGCTCTCAAGCCAATAAGCTTCAGATTTTTCTTTCCACTTTTTTTCACTTTGCAGACATGCTTTAAGGATTAGTCATTTTAATTGTCCTAATTGCAACATGGATACTTTTTCGTATAGCATTGCTTAATTCAGCATTTTCTACACTCTGCAGGAGAATGATGAGATCCGCTGCACTTCCATCATACTCATGGGTAATCTGTCAAAATTTGGTGTGGGGGAACCTGTCTTTAAAGACCAGATTCACAATGTTTTGGTCAGTTTGCTACTGCATCTTAGTGACCCAAGTGAACAGGTTGTTAAGGTTAGTATTTTTTTTTCATTTCTATTAGGGTGTGTGTGTGTGTGTATATATATATATATATATATATATATATATATATATATATATATATATATATATATATATATATATACTCGTTAATGTACACACAGCACCCCTTCTTGACAAAAAAAAAAAAAACAAATATAGGAAATTTTGCAAATGTATTAAAAAAAAGAGAAAAACTGAAACATCACAGATGTATACATGTGTGTATGTAGTTCTAAAATTATGTATAATTGTGAAAATATCATTAACTGCTTTTTCTTTATTTGATTACAATGTTTGTGTCTGTCTGTCTGTACCCAGGCTTGTAAATACACCATGCGTGTCTGTGCTCCTTTTATTGGTTCGGACCAGATTAACGCAATGTTTCAAAATCACCTGCATGAGGAGAAAAGTCTGCACTATGGCGAATTCATCAATGACCTCATTAAGTATATAGTAAGTAGCTTTGTAATTATTGGAAATTAATTTTTGTAATTCTTTACATACTAATTGTGAAATAATATTTATTAAGATAAATGTATTTGAAATATTAGTTATTATTAAGAAAAATCCATAGACATCAAGTCATTTTAACCATGGTTGTATGCAGTGAATTTCCTGCAATATAGATTGGTATTATGACACATATTGACCCAGTATGTTGTACAAAATTTTAATTAGTATGTCTCTTGATTTTAAAGAAAATCTTTTTGAAAGGAACCAAAAAGGACTGTCAAACATTTATGCATAATTGAATTAATTATCAGTATGATATATAAAGAGATTACGTGTCATATTATCTCATGTTATTCTGTGTTATTATTAATGTACTAGATTTGTTTACATTAATTCTGCTTTCATTTATTTGTTAGAATATTGTATATACCAAATGGTTAACTGTTAAATATAACCTCACTTCATTAGCCTGCTTGTCAAAAGATCTTTTCACCACATTTAAAAAATATTGAAAAATATTAAAAATGGGCATAAAGACACACATAGTGACTCAGAACCCCTGGAAAAACTTGAGTTTATCTCTTTAAAGAGATAAAAGATCATGATGTACATCACAACTTGTAAACTTTACAAGTTTAGAGTTTAGAAGAAGTGTGTGAATGTGAAAAGACCTCTGCTGATGTTCTGCTGATCAATTATGTGGTTTACAATTTCTCAGAGGGCATGGAGTTTCCATGATCTCCCCATGTCTGCGTGGGTTTCCTCTTGGTTCTCAGTTTTTTTAAAAATATGACTTGAAAAAAAATTGCCCCATATAGAGCGTGTCTGTGTGTGTGAGTGTGTGCCCAGCTATAGATTGGCGCCCTGTCCTGGGTCTATCTGCCCAGCACCCGAGACGTTCTCCCTTGGATGAGCATGGGGAACCCCCCCCGCAACCCTAATAGAGGATAAAGCGGGAGATAATGGATGGATGGACAATTTGTCAGAATTTAAATTGAATGTCATATCAAAACAATAACTGTTTTTTTTTTTGTTTGTTTGTTTGTTTTTCTGGTAGATCCAAGACTTCCCCAGCATGCTCAACTTCTACCACGTCACAGTCATCCAGTTTTTTAAGAGTAACTGGGCAGAGATTCGAGGAAGTGCTGCTATGTTTATAGGTAAGAGATTTTAATCTTATTAGGATGGAAGATTTTAATCTAATCAGGTTTTCATGGTGTGAAGTAGAAGAAACTTTAGTCTGTATTAGGTTTTTAAGTAGTGTTAGTATTTGTGTTAGACTATATCAAGTTTTGCATGTCATGTATTTTTGTTTCTGTTATTTAGGATTTCTCCTGGGAAACTTGTCCGAGGAGCATTTCTCCAATTTAAATATGGAGAATGTGACTAAAGGTAAACTGTAATTAAAGCATCTACAAAGTAGTCAATTAATGAATATATGTATTCTCTGTTGCGCTGTTGAATGATTAGGATTGCTGTAGGACCGTAGGTATTATTTATATTTTATAGTTATAAAAAGGTGTATTCTAAGATGTGTTTTGAAAATCTCTAGTTCTCTGTAGAAATCTCTAATCTTCTCTTATTGAACTCATTCCGGATGAAACAGTGATGGCTAGACTGAAGTGTACAGCATACTCATAAATAGTCCATGTACTTTATTCATTTGGTGTACATAAAAAGTGCATTGTCCTTTTATTAGGGCATGGTAGTTCAGTGGTTAGAGCATTGGGCTATCAATCTGAAGGTTGGGGGTTCAAATCTCAGGTTCACAGATGTTACCAATGTGGGTCCTTGAGCAAGGCCCTTAACCCTCATTGCCCCAGGGATGTTGTAATTAACCCTGTGCTCACCTTGTAAGTTGCTTTGGATAAAAGCTAAATGACCAAATGTAAATGTATTGATATAATTTGTACTTGTCGTATTTCTCTTTTTGTAGCTTTAGTAATGCTGCTGCAGGATCCAGATCCTTTGGTTCGGATAAAGGCAGCTGAAGCCATGGGCCAGTTTCACTGAACAATCAAACTCTTAATGTCTTTAGTCTGTTCCGGACAGATTGGTGTTACTTGAATTAGCATTTTAGTGACCAAAGACTGTGTGTTACTTCTGTGTAAAGACATGGGAGCATGTGATTAACAGATACGGTTGTTCTTGAAAATTTATAATTTTATTTTAAATATCTAATGATTAAATGTTAAGTATCTAATAGTAAATTTTGTAAAGCTCATTGAAACCCTTTAAGTATTGGGACTGAAAAAGACATTTAAGTCTTGCTTTACATGTTAAGTCTACTGAAAACATACTGTAGAATATAACTGGTGTTCAATGAACCATTACAATTCATTAATAACAGTTTAAAGGTTTGTTCTCCGTTGGTAATGAATATTATATATTTTACCAGTTGATTAAAATCAGTAGGTTCAGCATTATAAGTACTTCAAGCATTTAAGTAAGTCAGTTATTCTACAGTTTAATAGAGAAAACAAAAGAAAATCCTTTCTGTGGGAAAGCATGTTTTCCCTCCTTTAGATCAAAGGTAGAACATGTTCACAAACACTATGGTCTGGTAAATGAAAGCTTTTATTGTGGTACAATCATGAGTTCATGATGCACTCTTATATTTCTGTAGCATTTTTATATTCTATCAAAATGGTTATTTAAGGTACCTGTTTAATAATCTCTTCATAATTCTCAGCAAATTGTAATTCACTTTATGTAGTTACAGTGTTTTTTAATCAGGGCTATTTTTTGTATGCTTTTCATTTTTTTTAACTAAAGAGATAAATGTTGAATGTTCTCAGTGCTTAAGTCTTAAGTCATTGGCCTGGACTGCCAAGGTATTAGAAGGCTGATAGATTATTGTCTTTTACATCATCTTCAACTGGCTTATATCTGAGACATTTTATGGTTGAAAATGTAATGTAGGTAAAATGTTTTTTTCTATTTTTTTTCAAGTGATATATTAAAGTTATGTTAAATACTACCAGTGTTTGTATGAATATGTAAGATGCAGCATTGTTGCTGTTTTGTCACTTAATCTTAATCACTTAATCGAATTCTATTTTATAAACCTACCTTATTAACAGGGCTGTATTTGGCAGTGTCCATTCTCTCTCTCCAATATTCTAGACCAACATACCCACAGGATAATAACAGGGTGATGAGGCTCAGTGTTTGGGGTGTGGGACTATCACTCTGAAGGTTTGGTTTCAAACCCAGAATTCATTTCTGGATTTGTGTGATTTTGTGTGAAACGCATTTCTGTGTTTGATCCATTTATATGAATGCAACACACTACCACACCACCATCAGTTTCACTGCAGTGCTGAGAATCATCCACTATCCATAATTACTTTTCTAAGTATATAACAAAACAGATAGTCTAAAGACTCATTTTGAAACTATAAGTTTATTTATTTAGTAAATAGAGATTATAAAATGAACAACTTGATAATCTTTATTTAGTTGAAGTTGAGTGCAGAAATGAGGCGCACTTAATTAATTGACTGGGAGTTAGTTTGTCAATCGTTAAGGTAAAAATGCATTTCAATAAGTACCTAAAAGAGGAGATATAAAACTGATATTTATTTTTATATTGTGGCCATACTAATCTTTATAGAGCTTTTGCTAGAATATCTTGTGGCAACAGTATATTTTACCAAAGATATAGATGATTAAAACAATTATGCGAAGACTTCCTGTTAATATTTCCAATAAAATATTTTGGTGTCTACAAGATATATTAATTTTAATTATGCAAGATGGTGAATCCAAATACTATCATTTAAAGTTCCTACAAAATAACAGTCAAGGTGTCATAACCAAAACATTTTCAAAAAGAACATGACATTTATAATATTAAGATTCATGATTCAAGATTCACTCATTCTAGATTTTTAAACATAGCCTAAGCATGATCAGAAATTGTGTTGAAGCATTAGACAAAATCCATGACTGATCTTTCGAAACCAAGTCATCTAACTTGGCATAAGTACAAAACAGCATTACTGCTGATTAATTAAGACTGGTGTTGAATATTTCTGTTTTTTAGTTCTAAATACCATTTTAATTATTTTTGTTTAAACATATATACATATAACTTCTCTACTTTGCTGTCAATAAAAGCTGGCAAGACGTTACTCGTTAGAGCTGGAAAGAATCCTCAGCAAGATGGAGATGGCAGCCCCTGCCTGGATCTTTATATCAAGCAAGTTTAAACTGAGCAAGCCTGCACATCATTTTTACCCACGGTTAACAGAAGAGGTGCAAGAGAAATCAGGTGTGAAGGCTTAAATAACTAATATCAGTGAGTTTGAGACAGCAATGCAAATTATCAGACACCAACTAATGCAGTGAAAGAAGCAGAGATGACAGATCCAGTTGGTACAGCATGCAGTGAGACTAAAGTGCTACGTGACCGTGCTCACAGACAGCATTGGCACACTGCTGGTGATGGCAGTGTGGGAAGAGGGGGCACAGAGGGTGGAAATGACATGAACTGCTATTGAATGATAAAGAGGTCAGACTGTAAGAATTCTTAAAGCCTCTCACCAAAGATGATATGATACGCAGACTCTATGTGCTGCTCAAGTGTGCTTGTGATTGCTTTAGTGGACACAGGCTTCACAATATATCGTGAAACACAACACAAAACGAGGCACAATCAATCTGTTAAGACTTTACTTTGTAAACAATGAGGATTAACAAAACAAAAACAAGACAGGTCAAAGTGGCACAAAAGGTCCAGCATGACTGGACCTTGAAGCTGCTGCACATTTAAACAGGAGACTAATGGGTTCACAAAAAAGACATTGATGCTTAGAACATCAATAGAGCCCATGTTTGGTTCGGCACCAGAGATGGAACCAGGAGCACAGGAAGACAGTTTTGTGCAAGAGCTCAAGTCAACACCAGAGCACAGACGGCATGAAGCAGTGGTTGTATGATCTGCAAGCTCGTCATCCATTAGAGCCAGGCTGGCTGCCAGGTGCTGCATGAATCCCCAGTGAATTTAAAAGGGACCCTTCAAATTGTGGCACAATGTGATTGTATTCTAGGTGAGGACCCATTGCTACCTGCTCTTCTGTCGGGCCAAAGAGAGGGCCAGGTGATGGTTCTGCCACAGAAATAGGCTGAGGAAAATTGAGTGACCTGTACACCAGCACCAAATACCCCATCATCTTCAAGACACCAGTTTGGAGGTAAGTGATGTGTCTGCCAAGCTGTAATTACTCATTTGCTCACAGTTTGCATTGTGGGGTGCATGATTATGTGTCCAGTAGGAGAATTTTAGTGTGATACCTGCAAATGTTAGTATCGTAAAAGTTTTTTTTTTTTTTTTTTTTTTTTTTTTTTTTTTTTAATGTATGTGGATGTGTTTAGATTCCCAATGTTTAAGAAAACATTTCAAATAACAAAAACATTTTAACAGGGGGTGGCACGGTGGCTTAGTGGTTAGCACGTTTGCCTCTCAGCGCTAGGGATTCCCGGTTCGAATCCCAATCTGGGTGGAGTTTCCATGTTCTCCCCATGTCCGCGTGGGTTTCCTCTGGGTTCTCCGGTTTCCTTCCACAGCCCAAAAACATGGATTAAATCAATTGAACTCTCCAAATTGCCCCATATAGAGTGTGTCTGTGTGAGTGAGTGTGTGCCCAGCGATGGATTGGTGCCCTGTCCTGGGTGTATCTGCCCAGCGCCCGAGACGTTCTCCCCTGGATGGGCATGGGGAACCCCACCGCGACCCTAATAGAGGATAAAGCGGGAGATAATGAATGAATTTTAACAGGGTAAAAAAAAGAACGATTTTTTTGTATTGACATATTTTTACCAATAGATGGTGGTAGAGACTCAATAGAAAAAAACATGGGCCCCCAGGTTTTTATTTAAACACGTTTTCAGTTCACCGGGTCAAAAAACCTGTTAAAAGTCATTTTAACCAAAAATATAAAAGTTTAAATATCTGAGGGACTGGTCTGCAATCTGGACATGTTGATGTCAATATGCAGACCAGTCCCTCAGACATTTAAACTTTTATATTTTGGGTAAAAGTTCACTTGGCTAAATTTTTACAAATGGCTTGAAAATAAAACAGATACCATAAACATATACGATTCATCCCTGACAATTAACAATAATTAATATAATAATTATTTTGAATTAATTAATTAATGAATTAATTTTATCTATTTAAACTGAACAAACTTTCGCTTATAGAAAATAAAGTAATATTGCTAATAAAATTCTATTCTTTACTCATTATTCATGGTTTCTCAGCATGATTTTAACATAATTGAACTTGTCAATGACTGTTTCTTTAGTCATTATCACCAGAGTATCAGAATCACGAATGATTTACGTCATCATTTACAAATGTACAGTCTTAACAACCAGCTGCATCCTGGTTGCTTTGAAAATGTTAAAATGCAGATAAATGCACTGTATTTATTGATAGCCAGCATGCTGTACCGTTTAAATTAATATGATCAATTTCAGTCTTCAGGGACACAGGTGCAGCACAGTTTAGGTGAACCTCTTTTTTTAGCTTATTAGCATATACAAAACTTGCTGTAACAACCTGCTGATTAAAATCCAGTGTTTGTATGTAGTAAATATTATTACATTTCATCTACGAGCATTTTTGGATTGCCTTTTTTATCTGTAACAGCTTTCGGAAGACACATTATTTTCATAGTTTAAGCATTTAATTAACCAGTTTTCGTACCACATGGCCAGCTGTTTACTCTCAATTGATTAAAATATATTTCTGGGGTATTTTCTGTGCAACAAGAAAAAAAATAATTTTCATTGTGTATTTAAAGGTTCTGTTCTGGTATTATGTTATAAATATGTGTAATAAAAAACTGTCATTTGATGCAAACACTAATTATCTATATGTTTTCTGCTTTTGCTGTAGAACTTATTGTGTTCTGTGTGTGTGTGTATATATATATATATATATATATATATATATATATATATATATATATATATATATATATATATATATATATATATACTTGAATTTCTTTCGTATTTGATTGGTATAATGTTACACAGTGCAGAATGGATGGTGAGAGGAGGAAATATCAGAATGGCAGGTCATTCATTTTCTTTTGTCAGACTTTGACTTTTGGATCAACAGTGAAGTTCCATTAATTTGATCAGATACTTGTACTTGGAGGTCAGTAAAACAATACAGGTCTAATAACATTTGCAAAAAATTGCATTCCGCAAGATCTATGTGGTGTCAAAATGTGGATCTTTGGTTTATAGTGTCTTGTGTGCAGTAGGACTTTTGTTTTAATAGCTTGTTTCTTGTTTCCACATGTCTTGTCCATTTAATCTGTTCCACTTATTAAATAGATTGGCTTTGTAGTTCTACTGGTACAGAATGTAATCTATCTGTGTCCCTGCATACTGTGTTTGTCCCCTGTACTCTGTTTTTTAATTATCAGCACCCCCACAGGGCAGGTATTATTTGTTTGGTGGATGATTTTCAACACTACAGTGACACTCATGGTAGTAAAGTTGGGTAGAATATTTGGGTTCCCGCTACTTATTTTTTGGGACTTGTGTGGAACATTTATGTAGAACTGTAGGATTGTGAGGGCTTTACAAACGTTTAAGCATTTCTGTGGCTGTGTCTGATAGCGTTCACAGCAGGTGGAAGTGTGTTTGAAGCAAGTGTTTGAAAATCCCTGCAGCACTGCTGTTTCTAATTCAATCATTCCAGTACAACACACCACCACATTAGTGGCACTGCAGTGCTGGAAATCATTCACCACCCAAATACTACATGCTCTGTGGTGATCCTGTTTTGGCCAGACCAGAAAACAGAGTAATGGGGACTAAAAAAGTATGAAGAGAAACAGATGGACCACAGTATGTAATTTGTAGAACTGGACAATGAGTGTAGAAAAAAGTGAGTGAGTGAGTTTTCTAAGCAATATGCTTGCATCAAACTGTTTAGTAAAAATAGTAAGGTTGAGTGGGGGAGATGCCTCACTGGAGCAAAACATCTCACATCTGTTTTTTCCCCCAAATAACTTCTTTTTAGAGTGACATAATCATCTTATTGTTCCCATGAACAACTTTGGCAAAAGTAAAATACATTTATCCAGTAAGCAGTGGGGGAATTCAAGACAGCATAAAAGTTAAATCATGCAAGTTTGGTGTTTTATGTAATGGTTTAATGACCACATACTTTAGATTAGGGACATATATAAATAATGATATATGTATTATATTTAACAAAATGAAGGCTCTGTAATATTTTGGAGTAAGTATTTAAACATCGTATATGTTGAGTCTAGTCTTTCTGAAAGAGAAAATAATTTAAGGATTTATTTTTATTTTTAACTTGACATTGTTTCTTGTTTTCCAAGCATCATTATTAATAATGATGAAATCCTTATATATTACTTGATTCCTTTTTTTTTTTTTTTTGCTTACTGTGATACTTAATCTCAGTCTTAGTTGGTTGGGACCCAATTATTGTGAGTGATGTCTTCTGGCAGTTTGCAGACAGTTGGGTAAGCCAATGGATAAGGCAATTTAGTATCTCCAATTTACTTGTTGACTGTCTTGGATATTTGGCAGGAGGCCCAGAAGCCACAGGGAGAACTAAACCCAGGACCTTCTTTATGTTAAGAATTAGTTTGCAGCACCAACATGCACCATTTAAAACACAGTTGTAATCACCTTGTTTACATAACTTTATTGTCATTATCACTTTGTCTATGTGGTTAAGTAACAGAGAATTTTGCTGGTTTTAATTGCTAAATGGAAAAATAGGCTTAAAAGGCAGTAAGTTAGAAAATGTTTCAAATGTAAATTCATTTAACAATTTTAGTCATGAAAGAGCATTATTTGTTTGGTATCATCATGACCTTTAAACACATGAGACCATGGGCATTTTATAGGCTTTACCATTTACTTTATTTAGTTTACTTATTTACTGATTTACCAAGCTTATCATGACTTTCAGATTAGTATAATATTATACAGCACTTATAAAGTTCTCAATATTTTTTTTCCTCATATGCCAATTATTCATTGTTTTTCTCAGTTTTTTCTCTTTTTTCTCTGTTGCCTTTTGCCTGTCTTTCTCTTTGCCCTTGAAATTACACTCGTTTATTCCCATGTGTCAGAGAAGCACTGTGTAACAGAATGCATGTGTATGTGGTGACGACCCAGCTGTGTGAGGACATATGAGTCTAATCTCGAGCTTGATTGTTTTGGTTCAATTGTGATAGTACACATCAGTTCATAGCCTTGACCAAATCCTCGCCTGCTTGTATTACATGTCGCTTATTACTGTGCCCTCGGATTAGCCCGAGCAAAAAGTGCTTGAAACAAGACATCTGTTCAAAATAAAGTTCTGCCTGGAATTAATGTTTATATGTTCCCAATAATGCCATACATTTTAAAGAAATTTTAATGTTTTAATATGGAAAAAAACATTTAAATTAATCTAATGAGACCATTATACACTGCTTGACATTTTGTATGAACACAGGAACACTTTTTTCTATATATAAGTTTATTTAATAGATTAACTCTATAAAAAACTATAGATTCTGTTTATCAATGACCCATATGCATTTTAGATACTCTTTAAATGAGTTTACTTGTGTTTGGCCTTATCTAGTGACAATGTCCTCTCCTTAATGAAGAATGGCCAGCCATGATTGTCTTTTAATTAACTACCATCACCTACTTCTTTAAACCAATTTAAAACAACTTGAACAAATTGCCTCTTATATGGTCTAAATTGTGGGAGAAAAGTATGTTGTGAAGAGTGATGGGAATTCTTTTGTCAAGAGGACAGTCTGAGAATTAGTCAGCTTCTTCAAATTAAATGTCTGCTTGATCCACTCAGAATCAATTTAAAGTGTCATTGCAGTAGAGGACATGCCAGTACTTGTTAATAACTGCCGTTTAATGAATTTGGCCCTCGCACGGCCTAACTCATCACAGTTCAGGAGTGTTGTCCTATCATCCATCATTAATACTAATGATGTTGAGGTCTAAAGAGGACAAATCATAAAGCGTAGTACAGCAATATCAGATGTGTTCAAAATTACCAGCTGCAAAATTGCCTTAACAAGGGGAATGAAATGTCATTAAATGTACACTTAGCTCTCATTCAGTTATTGCTCTGAACCCTGAAGAGCAGGGAGACACACTAAACAGTCTCTTGTAAAAAGAGGTCAGCAAGGACAGTGAGTAATATGAGAATAAAATATTAGCGAACATTTGAGAAAGTTGTATGCGCTGTCAAAGCGAAAAGCAGCCAAAAGTGACTTGGTGGCCATGGCTGGTCCTATACATCTGAGCCATTATCTCATTTCATTCTGTCGCGCTCAGCTTTTATTGTCCATTATCATATTATCATACATCAGCTCCCAATTAGCTTTGTATATACTCAAAACCTATCACCTTCTCCATAATGTATCTTAAAACAACCTTTCAACAAGAATATAAAAATTCTGTAACCTGACAGTGAATTTAGAAAAAAAAAATCACCTTAATATCGGTGGCTTTAATTAGTTTAAATAGTTTAACATGTACAGGCAAATTCAGAAAATTGCAAAAATGGAACAAGCATGCACCGGTTTACACTGATTAAACAACTATTATGTAGATCTCAGTGATTTACAGTGGCAAGGTGGGGAAGTCACCAAGCAAACAATTCTACTTCAAAGCTGTTGCATGATGGATAAATAAATGATTATGTCCACCTATGAGTCATGCACATATTAAAACTGCAAAGACTGTTGCATATAACAAATGATATGTAATATGTTATGAAATAAATGAACAATATCAGAGATAATTGTCCCTCTAATATTAGTACAGGGTTTCATTTCAGAAATTAGGATATGTAGATATCTCTCCAAAAAAGTTTAAAAACTAAAGACAGATTTATGTAATAGAGCTCCTCCAACAGCTACAACAGTAACATGCTTCTTCCAAACTGATGGCTCATTATTGTTCAATACATTCAGTAATATCACAAAATGTTATTTTATCCTGATCAACCAAATAAGTAATTTTACTTCATGTATGCTTAATAATTATTAATTTTTGTGATGAAGTATTTTTACAATGCTGTATTAGTACTTTTACTTTATTAATTTGAATACCTACCGTGATGCTCTGATATTTGTGAACACTTTAAAATTTTCATTTCTTAAATGTTGCATAAATTTGACCTAAAACTCATATTTTCTGAAAATGATTTAATATTACATGTCAGTGAGAGGCAAAACAATGGGAATCATTAGGATTAAGATGATTTTTGGATGAAATTAGATGTCAAGTGGATATCTGTTTAATTCAAAGAACATACATTTATTAAGGTCAGGTCTTCACAACTTATATTTGTGACGATTTCTGAATCTCAGTTCTTGGCAGGAAAGGTTTACAAAATCATCTCCAAAGAGATGCGAGAGAGTGAGGCATTAAATAGTCTGCAAGGTCACAAAGGAAATCTGGGTGATTTTTAAGCAATTGAAGGCCTGTCTCCCACTGGTAAATGCTAAAGTCCAACACTAATAAATGCTAAGCAACAATTGTGTGCATCACAGGGTAACAGGAGAAAAGCTGCAGCTCTTTAAATACAACTGTGCTACTCACCTAAAATTTTTTAGATAAATGAGACCAAAATAGGCCTTTTTTTTTTTTTTAAAGAGAATGAATATGTTACGAGAATGAAAAATACAGCATTCTAGCATAGAAACCTCATCCTAACACTGAAACCCTGGAATGGCAGTATTATTGATGGAACAATGAATTATGAATTATACCAGCAAATTCTGAAGAAAAATATTACATCTGTCCATGAGCTACGCTTCAGGAGAATGTGGGCCATGCAGCGATGCAACAACCTTAAGAACACAAGTCTTATGCTAGTAAAATATTGTTAAAAAATAATAAAGTTAATGTTTTGGAATGGGGCGGCACGGTGGCTTAGTGGTTAGCATGTTCACCTCTCAGTACTAGGGAACTCCCAATCTGGGTGGAGTTTCCATGTTCTCCCTGTGTCCGCGTGGGTTCCTCGGGGTTCTCGAGTTTCCTCCCACAGTCCATAAACATGGATCAAGTCAATTGAATTCTCCAAAGTACACCATATGGAGTGTGTTTGCGTGCATGTCTGTGTGAGTGAGTGTGTGCCCAGCGATAGATTGGTGCCCTGTCCTGGGTATATCTGCCCAGCGCCCGAAACATTCTCCCCTGGATGGGCATGGCGAACCCCCCCCCCCCCCCCCCCGACCCTAGTAGAGGATAAAGCGGAAGATATTGAATGGATAGATGTTTTGAAATGGTCAATTTAAATTCCTGATTTTAATTCTCCCTCCCTGTAGCTGCTCGCATTCAGTACAAGTCACTTACTCTGGCATACAGAACCATTTCTGGATCTTCCCCCTCCTACCTTAACTCTTTTCAAATCTTTTCAAAATACACTCCGACTCGTTTACTTCGCTCCAGTGATGATTTCCCCCTGGCGATTCCACCTCACCGAGGAGCTAATTCTCTCTCCGTGGCGTTCACCACTGCAAAATGGTGGAACGATCTTCCCAACTCTGTCCGTAAGGCAGAATCACTAAGCAGGTTTAACTACTGAAGATGAATCTCTTTAACAAATACCTGTTGTAAAAAATAAATAAATAAAAAAAAGGGGGGGGGGGCACAGCATCAAATAACAATCAGATTTGATGAATTTACAGTGTAGTTGGTTTTCTGCATAACTTCTGACTAGTAATGTTCTCATTTGTAAGTCACTTTAGATAAAAGCGTCTGCTAAATGAAAGGTAAATGTAATTCACTCGAAATGTTGTGGAAGGACCTGAAGTAAGTAGATAATTGATGTAAAGTTTAAATTGTTTTACTAAAAGAAATGCTAAAATTCTTCCATACTGATGTGCAGGACTCATCATAAAATGGATAGTTCTGGTTCTTAAATCTGATTGGCTGAGCCATTTGTCCAGCCATGATATTATTGACAATAATGCACACCTTTAAACGCTTCACATTTGTATCAATGTAATAACAATACATCATTTTTCTAAAGTTCTTTTGTAAAATGTATTCTTTAATTTGGCCACTAAATTAGCAGTATTTGATCACTGACTAACAGGTTTTTGGTTTCTCGTACAATCAGCGTTCACTTTAAAAAACAGATTAGAATACCTTGGAAGACCAGTTTATTAATTATTTTTCCTTTAATAAACACATTTATGGATGAAACCTTTTTTAATAGTGTGTTTGTAACCATTTCATAAAAGCAATAAGGCACTCTGCTATGCATTATTGTGTATAAATCACAGGAAAGAGCTGTTATTAGGCATGACACGTAGTGATTTATTCACAATAATTCACAACCTCGAGTGCCTTTTTGCTTTATTATTGCTACACAGGTGGGTTACACTAGGTACAGAATGCAAAGTTGTACATACTTGATTAAAAATGTAATTAGGTTTTAGATCAAATTTATGCAGAAATATAGACAGGTTTCTACAGGTTTACAGACTTCAGCACTACTATATATGGTTTGATTTGGTCAGTCAGGAGCTTTCTCTGTGAAGTTTGCATGTCTGAATATTTTTTGTGAAGCAAAATAAAATGGGTAATATAGTTTTCTGAGTTCAAAAACATGGTAGATAGTAGATTAACTAATAATACTACATTGCCTGCAGGTGTGGAGATTGCAAGAATGTGCTTGTCTATTTTTCTACAATGAACTGCTGACCAGTACAGGAAGTTTCCAAGCCTATTATGTTAGATCTTTTAGCACTTGGATCCTGCAACCACATAATGCTAATCAGAATAAGCTGCTTAGAAAATGAATAAATATCTAAAGTATAGTGTGCAAAAGGCCAATTAGTCCAAATAATGGATGACATCGTGCCGCAGTGGTTAGCTGTCTTGCCGTTCAGCAGAAATATCCTGGATTGCTTATGCTCAATTGAATAAATAAATAAAACTAATTTAGTGTTTGCATGTTTTCAAAGCTTTCTACTGAATACATTTCCAAAATCCATAATTAGCTCCCTTTTATCAAATTAATTTCTGCCAGCATCCTGATATTTGGATCATGTGAACTACAACTGATGAAGATAGACTGAATACTTTAGAGTCATTTTTTGCAACATACCAGCCATAATGCTCAAGCATGTACATAGATGTATGAGAGAAATACAAAGTAAGGTCATAACTGGTGTTACCATGGACTCTTACTTTCAGTTCAGCAGCTTGTTAGCAAGACAGATATAAAAATAATGGATTAGAATGTATGAACACCACCTTGGTCCTTCCCAAACCAGCAGAAGTTTCAAGTTACCTGATTGTTAGTATACTAAGAACCTGAGCTTCCCTCGTCCTCTGTCCTGGCCTTCAGTGAGCTGCCATGGCTAGAGGTCACTTCATGCCAATTTAGAATGATGTATATAAGCCCTGTCAGTTTTCAGCCTGCAAAAAGAAAATAATTATAGGAGGAGCATCTGCTTTCCCTCAGAGTCTGAGACAAGCAGGTTGGACACTCCAAATCATGTTTCTTTTTCAAGACAATTGGATTGAGAGTGAAAGCGAGAGAGATGCAGACCGTGAGAGGAACACCTGGTGAAATCTTCCCTCAGTGATAGCTGCATATGTTTAATCACTTCACACTGGCACTAATTGGAATAATTACCCGGAATCTTCCATGAGAATGGGAGCGCAGGATGTCCTGGGGAGAGAGGAATCTGGAGAATAAGCTGCCACCCCTTGTCATTTAATTGTCTATGGCTCAGCAAAGGACATACAAAAAGATCGGAATAAAGATTTGGTTCTAGATCATTGCTTAGGATTTATATGTTTAAAAATATCATTGTTTAGGGTTTTTAGTAAAATTGCTTGCGACCTGATTTAGTGTGACTGCTCAAGATCTCTTAGCAGGAGACCCCCCCCCCCTTCCCCCAATGTATCTTTGTTACTTTTAACACCGGAGGCAACTGTCCTCTCCTTTCCTTCAATATCCTTTAGTGTCAATCACTTCAGAAGCTTGTTCTCAAAACACAGGTCTTCAGTAGTTGTAAATGCTTAGGTGAATTTACCTACAGTGCATCCTTACTCTCTTATGTATGTATTTCAGTTTGTTTTAACATCCTCCCATGAACAAACCTATTTCAGTTAAAGACACTGGTGCAACATACTCACCAACAGTGAAAACCAAGAAATAATAAAAAAGCAGAACATACACTGTCTGCTTACATTCACTAAATACAGACATTAAAACTGTGGAGAAAAGAATCCCAATGAAGATAAAAATAAACGTGATGAGTCCAGATGTTATGCCAGGGGAAAGCTTATTAGCACAGTTAAGTGTGTTAGTTCCACTTCAGGTATTTAAACATCCCAAAGCTGGGTAATAATTTCCAAAACAGACATAAATTACTGGGAAAGACCGAGACCTCTAGCCAGTGTGCATGTAAACAAACACAAAATATAGATAAGAATAAAAAAAACATACAGTTCACTAAATAAAAAAAATATTTAGTTATTAATAAAATAAATACTGTGGCAGTTGGAAGGTTTGACAAATTGGTCTGCACACTCTTATCAGCACACTCTTATGGGTTTAAATTTTAGTCCTGTCTGTGTCAAGTTGGCATGTTCGTCTAGGCATGTTCGTTTAATGTGCATGCAGAGTACAAAAAACATGTAATTAGCTGACCTACTGATATAGCTGAAGTTACCTCAGATTTAGGCTATTGCCTAATGAGCACTGGTGTAGGCTTGTTGATTGGGGTATGCAGATTAGAAAATATTTAATAAAATAAATGTGATAAGTTTGTCAATGTCCAGTTGTTTATGTTCGATTCTGGGCTCTCTTGTCAGTAACCGATGACTCAGCAGTTGCTTCAGCCTTCAGAAACCAAGTTCAGTGCTTTCTCTTAAATTATATTTGGGTGCTATACATTTTTGCTGTTGCATAATAAGTAAGCTGTTTAAAATTTAATATATGTAACAGACAGATGCTCTTTCATACACTACATCAAGAAGCTTTGCTTTTCAAATCCTGTTTACATACCCCCTAGTATCAGGTGCACTCTGTGAAGTCATTATTGGTACATGGAGAATACTCACATGCATGTCTCTTTCTCACTATGAATGTGTAAAAGCCATTTTAATTAGAACCAGTTTTTAGTCTAGAGCCACTGAGTGGTGTGTGTGTGTGTGTGTGTGTGTGTGTGTGTGTGTGTGTGTGTGTGTGTGTGTGTGTGTGTGTGTGTGTGTGTGTGTGTGTGTGTGAACGAGACACACTCAGGTCTTCATGTAGAGAAAGTGCTCGTTCATCACTGTCTTGGGGACAAAAGGAACCTGTAGCGCATGCTAAGCGGCCCAGCCTTCCACATGGCTGCTGGAAGAGATCTGTGGCCGAAAGCACACATACACCCACACCCCTCCATTTGCCTGCTGGGAGTAGCCACATGGTTAGATGAATACATTAAGGCACACATACACACATCTCTAATAAGGAGGACTAGATACCTGATGTTTTGCCATCATTCGAACCCATCAGACCAACAGATGTGTGCGCACACACATACAGCCTATGACACTCTGAAAGGCTTTCATCTACTATCCGTGCATACAGTAATTGCCTTACAAGTTCCCTCTTAAAAGTAATGGCTGCTTCTTCTCCAGCTTTATAGCATTGTATGCAATTTTTCCTTTTCTTTATATGTATGCACGTCTGCTGGACTGTCTTCAAATGTTTAGATATGTGCATAAATGTGTCCGCATAGGGGTGTGCACATGAGGGGTTCCATAATAAGGATGGATTAGCCAAAAGCGTGGTTCTTATCAGGTAGAGTCAGGCCTCTAGGGCTGCAAGTTTGTTCAGGGTTGATACAGTGACTAAATTAAATCTTGATCCTCCACCAAATAGTCACCTCAAGTGCTGATAATTGCTTGAGCTAATGCTAAATGATTATACAGTAGCTCATCCTATAAGAATACAATTTGCAAGCAAGATCACAGCCTCCCCTGGACAGTACCAACCCACAATCTTTAAGCCCATCACTAAATCTCTGTGTGCTTGTCCCCTGGAGTAATTGGTGTCTGAAAGTGAAGTGAAATAATTTTAAAGCACTAAGCTGCCTGTGTTCAGCATGAAGGTCAGTCTGCCATTAAATCACGGTAGCATCTTTGTCATTAACCATGTGTAAGAGTCTCCTGCCTCTTTATTTCTTTCTGCTTTGTAGTGCTACAGTAATATTATGGTATTTGACACTACAGTGCAATTTGAGCTAAGAGCTCTTAAGGATGGATACAAGCTCTAAGCCAAATAGGTTAATAAGCAAAGGCTACAAAGAGCACAGTAAATGGGGAAATACAAGGAAATCTTTTTAAATGATAGTGCTGATTTTACTATAGAGTTTATATAACGTTGACTCTAAATTGTAAAGATGAGTGGGGGGAAAAAGGGGGGTTTAACTTTTGATGAGTTAATTAAACTTCAAAATAAACTAAATAACACATTTTAGAAAATTGTATTATAACAAATCCCCCATTAACAACTATATTTAAGTTGTAACTATTTTTAAGTACACAACTTAATATTTTAAGATAACTACTTCTGCCAAAATTACTGGAACTCAGGGACAATGTCTATTTGCCAATAAAACAGTAACAGTATCATCTACAGTCTTGACGGTTAGAGAGGGAAGAACCATTAAAGAATTATCCACTCTTCTGATTATGATTCTCTTGTGCATTTTCTTCATTAGCTTACTCAATTGGTTTTCCACAGGGTTTATGTATCCTGTAGCAATCATATGATGTTTTGGCAATTTTCTTTTTTTTTTACTATTCTCCTCAATGTACGTGTGAACAAAAATACATGGGGCCTAAGCCAGGCGAGTCGACTATTCCAGATCGATATAGCTCAAGATCAAATTTACTTATTTTAATTTTGCATAGAAAACAACATAATCAATTTGTCATCTGTGTCTGATGTACATATAAAACAAGGATTTTTTTTTTCTTGTAACTGGCTTACAATAAGAACAAGCTAGTTCACCAAACAGAACATTTCTTATAACCTTTTTATTTTTAGGGGTATTTAAATCTGTAAACCTTTATTAATATATGAGGATGGGATGTAATTAGAGCAAGAAGAAAAATGAATTAAAACACACCAGTGTCATCCTGTCATGACACGATCCTCACACAGTCTTCATTTGCGCACATTACCCTAAATACTACCTTATGAGCTCTACCAGATGGTTTGCCCATCAGTATACTGCATAATATAATGTCACAGGACTTTAAGAGCAATTACATTCTCATTCAGATTATTGTTTTGTATTCACTGAATAACAATAATTATACAATTAATTACCAACCAAGTGAAATTATATACTACCATCATAAGAGTTTAAAAATAACTGATATGTCCAGTAGCTTAAGACAGTAGTTCAGAAGATGGGACAAAGCTGGCCAACATAGGCAGGTGGATTTTATAAGGCCCACCATGGAGCTCTCCCTCCTTATACTACCCCACTGTATAATAGCTCTGTCTGGATACCCAGCTGGGACTCAGACCCTTAGGACACTGGGGGACAACACAAAAGAAACTGCTTGGGAAAGCTTTGTTGTTCCTTAGTTGTGCCTTAGGGAAAATTTTCCCATCAACATCTTTAATGATCCCTTTGCCATCTATAGTTTAGTCCTATTCCAGCTTAAAGCCAAATCAGGTAGTTCATAAGTTATAAGGAAGCTGAAATAATAACAATACTACTACCTCAACTTTATCTTGTTACAACTGAAAGAATGGTACTCAATTTCTTTCAATGGACAATAACTTTAAAAGGAATCTTTTTGTAATGGGTGGGGCAAATCTGTTTTACTCTCATGGTTTACAGCAAAGCATCATTAGGCTGCAATTGATATGTTGAACTGGAGGCAGTTTTCATGCCATTTTAATGGAATGACATCCAACTTTATTTAACCATGAGGAATGCCCTCTCCTTGATGTGCTTTTAACTTATGTCCCTGGGTCCCTGCACACTGGCTTAAATAAATCAGCAAACCAGTGCTGGGGACCAGCAATTGGATCTTGGGGAGATGTAGATGGTATTCATCTGCTCAGTTCAGCCTTTTTTTCTTACCCCATTCCACTCCTTTTTTATCCTGGCAGCTTGTCACATCACCTTGAAAATATGGAAGGGAAGAAGAAGAAAAAAGATGGGCTAGGGGAAAATGAATGAAAGGCACAAATCGAGCTAGCAAGAAATGGGGCAGATATAGAGCTGGTCATAAAGCTGCTATAAAAGGTGTTGATCGGATGGTTAACGCTGTGGGAAATTGCACTCATACAATCAACAGCTGCAGTAGAAATCACTCACAGGCTTAGAATTTCCTAGTGGTTTACCTGGTGTTCTGAAGGAAAGGAAATTGCAGTGTATAGAAGACAGTGGCGTGTAAAGCCAACCTATTCTGAAACTCTCTTCTCTCACACGTAGCAACTCTAAGATAAAAATGATCTTTTCACCCAATTTTACTTATTTAAATAAACCATCCAAAAAATCATGTATACACACCCAAGACTCCAATGTAAGAGCATCACAGACAAAAGTGTGGCACAAACGGCAGTGTGAGTTACTGCTGTTCCCTTGATTTATTTAGCTTTATTTAAAGATAAAGTAAGTACTGTTAAGATAATGCACATTTACATAATTGAAAAATGCCCTGTTATAATTACCAGGGTTAGAACAGCATTTTGGAGGCACGGTGGCTTAGTGGTTAGCACATTCGCCTCTCAGCGCTAGGGATTCCCGGTTCGAATCTCAATCTTAGTGGAGTTTCCATGTTCTCCCCGTGTCCGCGTGGGTTTCCTCCGGGTTCTCCGGTTTCCTCCCACAGTCCAAAAACATGGTTCAAGTCAATTGAGTTCTCCAAATTGCCCCACATAGAATGTGTAGGTGTGCGTGTCTGTGTGAGTGAGTGTGTGCCCAGCGATGGATTTGCGCCCTGTCCTGGGTGTATCTGCCCAGCGCCTGAAACGTTCTCCCCTGGATGGGCATGGGGAACCCCCCACGACTCTAATATAGGATAAAGCGGAAGATAATGAATGAATGAATAGAACATCATTTTATGATGAAGTTTGTAGAAAACATCAAATGGGTAAGAAATGAGTATTCAGGGCATTTACTTTTTTTAAAAAACTTTTTTACTAAGCAGATTTCCATTTAAAGTATGCATTTAGTAAATATTTAAAAGTATATATAACTAATATATATAAAAGTAAATATTTATTACTGAGCTTTCACTTAAGAAACATCACATTTCAACACCTTACCATCTAAATTGTTGACCACCTGAAAAAGTTTGGATTTTAGAAAGACCTTGAAGCATCAGATCCAGTCTTCCCAGAGAAAATCAACAGGCAGTGCAGTCCTCCAAAGGATTTGTTTATATATATTAAGTTTTTAACATTTATACAGAAAAAAACACTTTAAATTATTAAAAGTGTTTTTTATATATATATATATATATATATATATATATATATATATATATATATATATATATATATATATATATTATTTTATCAGTTATAAAATAGTATAGTTCGTGACATTTCACATGAGCAGTGCTTTAAATACTAATACATTCATTTTTTAGGTGATATGTTGACAGTCACATGTACGAAATAATCACTGCTTGGTTATAAAAAATGGATAAATGTTTGTTCACCCATAGAGCTGTAGTTTTCATCTAATAAAAATTAAACATTGTTTGTAATTGTTTGCAAGTACTGTAAAAAGGCGTTAACATGAAGGCAATATGATTTTTTTGTAAAAAAAAAAAAAAGGTCTTGATTATTTTTATATTTTTATTTTCTAACAATTATGCAGTAAATAAACAGTTTTCATTGTATTTACTTCTGTATGTGGAAATAGCATTGTTATAAAGCTTGATACAATATTTTCCCTCCTTCTGCCATATGTAGTCTGACTAAGGATTCAGATTACATACATAAAGTCAGATTTTTAAGACAAAATTTAAAATATATCCACCAACTATGGCTTAAAATATGGTTTGAATGAACACTCCTAAAGTGTGAAAGTGAACTTATTCATCTCTATAATTTTAATTTGTTGTGTTCACAATCAGATCATATTATGTATTCCATCTTTTATCCTGCAGTCCAGTTTATTCAGACAGGCATATTGCAGTGCCCTTGTTTGCAAATGCACATCCAGATTGAATCTGCAACTTTTCATGTTAATGCGGCCCATTTTAGTTACTCAATCATAAGTCATCTAGACATAATCCATATCACCTCACAAAGCTTTGCATAATCAGGCAAAATCTTTGGTCTGCAGCCTCATCACCATCACCACTCAGCGGCCGTGGGGTGAGCACATTAGTATGGGTAATGCTGTCCGCTCTATGAGGAGATGCAGTAAAGCATTGCTTTGTCTAGAATCCCAATAATTAGCTTGAGCTCTACAGAACAGAGCCCCTGCGGTCAATGCAAATCACAGCAAGGTGACTTCATGGAGAATTTGACTTATGTCCTTCATATTGATACAATGCTAACAAAAAGAAAATATTCATGTCATTTAGTAAAATTGATGAATTTGTAAATCTATATGTGTCACACACTTACAAGATGTACTTGTTGAACTTTGTACATTTATATTATTTTCATATTTTCTTTGGATTAGCCACTAGAAATATATACACTGGACATTTAAGCATGAGACAAAAAAGCTAACTTGATGTTCTTAATTGCAGTCAGCATGCCAAAGGTGCTTTTTGATGAACCACTTTTGTCTTTGTGGACCTGTTTAAAGACATACAGGTTAATCTATTGTACTGACAGAATAAATTCTTCAATAAAAATAGTGGTGGATGCATCCATCCATTATCTTCCATTTTATCCTCTGCTAGGGTTGTGTGTGTGGGGGGGTTACCTATGCCCATCCTGGCGAGAGTGTTTCGGGTGCAGATATAGATACACCCAGGACAGGGTGCCAATATATCTCTGGGCACACACTCACACTCACACACAAACACACTCTATATGGGGTGATTTGGAGAATTCAATTAACCTTCATCCATGTTTTTGGACTATGGGAGGAAACCTATGTGGACACAGGGAGAACATGGAAACTCCACCCAGATTGGGATTAGAACCAGGAATCCCTAGTGCTGAGAGGCGAACGTGCTACCCACTAAACCACCGTGCTACGTGACGGATGCAAGGTGATAAATTAAATTTTTTATAGCAACAGTAGACTTGTCTATTATCAACCAATGCCTAAATGTGTTCATGGTGATTTAATGTTTATTTCTTGCTATTTGGTGAATACAGAATTCATAAATTTATAACAATTTTGTTCCCAGCAATGATTTAAGATGCAATTAATAATAGCACTGAACATAAAATGTATGCAGATAGTTTATTGGTATAGATTGTGACATTTTACAAGAGCTTTAAATGCTAATACATATGGAATTGATTTGTTAAATGCATTTTATTAGGTTCTATGTTGACAGTCACTAGGTAAGAAATAAAAACTACTTGGTTATAAAAATGTATAAATGTTTGCCCACCCATGTAACTGTAGTTTTTTATCGAAATTAGAATAAAGTATTGTCTGTAATTGTTTACAAGTAGTGTAAAAGGCATTTAACATGAATGCAATATTATAGATCTTTAAATTAATATAACAAAAGATTAAATGCTTAACAGAAACTTCTGTTTGGGTTTTGCTTTTTTTGTTTTTTTTACTGATTTAAGATCCCTGACTGGTTTTTTACATAAAGAAGTGAACAGACATAATGGAAACCCCAGTGAGACAAATATATGAAAAAAATTAGAACATGGTATTTTAATACACAGTTCCACAGCCAAGTAAGGGTTTCTCCTCTTCCATAGAAAAAAGACCGGAGTATATTTAAACTATATATATTATTATTATTATTATTATTATATTATTATTATTATTATTATTATTATTATTGTTATTTTGCCATTAATGTATAAGAGTAAAGTATTAATTAATTACTAAGTCTAATTACTACATATATAAGTTGTAAAGGCCAATAGCAGCATTCACTTGACAAAAGACAGGGAAGCACAATGAATAGGTTGTGACCTGACTTCAAGATCTAAAACTCTCAAGTGTATCCACATCCAGCTGCTGTTAAAAATGTGTGCTCAGCTTAACCACTATCAATCATGGCAGGCAATTATTATCATTACGAGTTTACCCAAGCTGTAGGTCAAATCTTGAATCTGATCCATTTAGACCCCGGTGTCAGGCAAAACTTTTTTAGATAAAAAACAGAATGCTAGATAAGCAACTGCTCACCCATCAGATGCTAATCTCAGAATGTCAGGCAAGATCAGGGCAGTTTTGTGTTGACGGTCCAATTATCCCTTAGCCAGTAACCAAAAATGCTATGGTTTCTAGTTCTAAATGGCTCAGACTAAAGTGTGCAAATACAGATGACTGTTTAGGGTCAAGAAATTGAAATTTAGCTTAAGCTTGTGGCTAATAGCTTATGCATAGTGTGTAATATCACTATATTGAAATCAGTGATGAGGTTTGGTATGTTTGCAATCTTCCTGATATCCTGGAATTTGTTGAATATTAGATTCAGTCTTTTGTTAACTGTGCATTGTAAACATATTGCATCATTATTGTCTTTCATTTTATTGTTTGCTGAGGATGAAATGAAATCATTTAAAGCTGCTAGTTTTTTTTTCTGCACACTTGCTATAAATTATTCTTTAAACTGTAACCACTATTCATAATTTACATTGCCATTGATCCATTTCTTTATGAAAGGTAAAGTGAATTAAGAAACCGAAGTTTCAACTCACTTGGCTGATCCAATTAGTGTTTATAATGATAAAAATAAACAATCCACCACCCAAATTATACCTGTTCTGTGATGGTCCTGACCTATTGAGAACAGATAACCAATAGGGGAGTAAAAAAAAGAAAACAGACTACAGTCTGTAATTGTAAAACTACAAAGTCCAGCTATATGGTAAGTGAAAAAAATAGACAACGGAGCAAGAAGGGGTGTGTTCAAAACATTTGACTGATACTTTACAATATACTGTATTATATGTGCACTGTACTTGATTGTTACTATCGTACAATTTTGAATCGTTTTATTAAAATTCCCACACTTTTACCATTGCGTTACTACACAAGAGACATCACATTTTAAACAGTAAAGATATTAATATGTAATGTCTCCATTAAAGTCTGTGTGTAAAGCATGTACCAGTGAAAAAAATGATCTTATTCAGTTTAAAGAGGAATTATTAATCATTACTATTACACATTACTATTACACTGAAATTAAACATCTGGATTGAACCCTGACAATGGGCTTCTATATATTTTTGTCAACATAGTATATCATTCCATTCAGAATGATCAGAAATATTTTTCTATTCAGTAGTGTTACTATTATACATCAGTGTTTTACGCAGCCTGGTTTATACCCTGATAAGCAGGAGGGTGTATCACACAAAAAACTAGCTCTGTGATTGAACTAATCTCTTTAAAACCTCAACAGAAGCTTTGAAGGGAAAAAAATAAACATGTGTAGGACAGAAGTGGCACTTCCTACCTTATGGTTAATAATGACATTTAGAGGGCATTTTACTGCCATTAACATCATCTGAGAGTCATAAAATCACAAGCTAGGCAATTAAACACATTTGGTTAACTTGCTCAACTGACATCAATTCCTAATTACTGTAACAGTTGTTAACTTGACCACCTGTCTTTTTCCTACAGACAATCGAGACAAAGAATATGAATAGATTTAAAATTGGCAATTTAAAGAAAAACAAGCCTTGGTCGGAATAAGCATATATTCCTTAACCCAGTTAAATTATTTTGCCATGTAGTGGAGAGTTTAAGGACAGAAATGGTTTCACTACTTACTGTAATAAGTTAACCAGAACCTTTTTTTAAATATTGAATTCAAAGTCACATTTTTATTTTTTAGGTTTGTTTATTAACATTTCCTTCCAGTGTTGAAGACATATAAAATGTATAAAACACACACACACACACACGTTCACCTACGTGTTTTTTAGCTGTTATAGGCAATTATAGAACTCTAGAGGAAACCCAAGCAGATATGGAAAGAACATGCAAACTTCACCCAGAAAGGGCACTGTCTGCCCTGTTTTAAAAATTAAACCTGTGATCATGTCTGTTACAACAGAGCAAGCAAACCAACCAATTGCCAACTGGTTATGAAATGAATGCAATGAAATACTATGTGAGCGCCCCTTTAAATTCTGTTACAGTCAATGCAGTAAAGTACAACACTGTTTTCAGAATCTCCCATAGTGGCCTCTCCTACTAATTGCTTAAAATTACCACACAACTTGCTCTCTGAGTGTTTACATGTTAATATTTCTTTTGTTAACTTAAAAAAGTAATATTTGGGCATTTTGCTTGTGGCCTCCAAATGCCTTGAAACGACCCTGCCTGTCATACACTTTGTATGAGATAAGAACATTGAACCTTAAGTCAGTTTGGTCTTAAAGATTAAATAACCAATAACAAACTTGAATATTGGTTTGTTTGTTTTTTTGTATCATTTTGTACCATTGTTGAAGCAGACACACCCTTTCTGTATCCATGAGGGTACATGACAGTCAGGTACTGCTAATTAAATGCCTCTGATAAATTGATCATCATCAATAGTGACCAACTCTGTAAAAGCAGACATATGGACACTGGATTTATCTGGAGCTTTCAACTGTGTGTTAACAAAATGTCAAAAAGGAAAAACTTCAGAAATTATCTTAGAGAAGCAACTGTTGTTGCCCATCAATCTAGTTACTGTTACAAGGCCACTTTCAGACAATGTAAAGTCCATCATTTCAAAGTGAGAGATTAATCACACATGGAAAACCTAAGACAGTTAACAAGCTTTTCATTTTCGGCACAGATTCAGCCTTCAAGATCTCAGACACTACAGGCATCAGGTAGCATGTTAATAAATGTTCCTTAATAAAAGTTCACTACAGTACAAATGGAAAAGGAACCATGAAGTGGGGTTGTTTAAAAGGGTTGCCAGAAGAAAGTACAACTTATGCACAACTTAAGTTCACAAATCATAAGTCTACTGAAATAATTTTCTTAGAACAGGCAATATCAAGGATATGGCTGGTTTTAATGCACTCTGTCACATTTGGTAAAAAAAAAAAAACATACCAATGGTCAACCGCAGTGGTGATGGTGATGTAGCCATAGGACCTAAGAAACTTGCAGAACATTATTATTTAAAAGTTTTCTAGTGCAAAACATGAGGCCATCTACCAAAACAGCCTTAACTGAGTCATGCAACAGGACATTGATCCCAAGGACATCATCAAATCTGAATATTGCACCTGAAACATTTTCCACTGGATGGGCATGTGGATGGATAGCTGCTGGAAACATAAAACAATTGTTGTATTGTAATATAATGACAAAAAATGCATGGTCGTACATTTCGCAAACTTTGTGCCATGTGCTACATGTGCAGCTCTTTGGCCTCTATTCTCTTCCGTTTGTGAAGCCAAATGAACATGTCAGCTTTTCATATGATTAGAAAACCTAATCTGAATTCATGTATTGATCTTTAGAAGTAAACCCCTTTAATTTCTTTTTTATGGGTTTTAGAAAATGTTAGTTAATCAACTTTAAAATGGGTTCAAAACTAGACAACAGCTGTTACACATTGTTAATGTCGAGTTTTCCCACCTTCTAGTTACCAGAAGTATCTTTTTAAAACTCACAACTCAGCAATTTCTGTGTGAAGATTTAGATAGCACTGACTTTAAAAGGTTCAGAATTCCTACATACACAGTTATTAATCAAAGGCTGTCAGAGTTTTCAATTTGCTGTACACAGCAAGTGTGTGTGTGTGTGTGTGTGTGTGTGTGTGTGTGTGTGTGTGTGTGTGTGTAAACAAGCAAACAGATTGTCTCACCTGCACCATCTGGAGTAGAACTGGGTATGTGAACATGCTGATGCACGGCAGGAGGCTGTGAGTGAGCCATGCCTTGACAAAGACTTAGTCTCATTACTTATCAATGACTTTGTCACCATGAATCTTAAAAACTGTATGGAAAGTTGGCACACATTCTCACAGTAAAAGAGCAACTGCTGCACACTAGAAATAGGATAGTAGAATCTTGATCTCTCTCTCTCTCTCTCTCTCTCTCTCTCTCTCTCTCTTTCTCTCTCTCTCTCTATCTTATATTTATATGTATATAGTGAATGTTGCCTTTTTATCCAAGGACAGCAAGACAGAGATCATGAGCATGCCAAAGCATTTACTTGAGAATTTATTCTTTCCGTCCATTATAATGACTAATTTCATCATCCATATTCACCCTTAGTTTATTCATCATATTCCATGCTTAATCAAGGCAATCATTCATTAGGGAAATTACATGCAGACAAACACAGCATGCAATTTCAGTCTAAATGCTGATCATTTATGGCACTGAGGACCGCACACCATAACAGCAGAGCAGAGCATCAAAGCACAGTGCAGAACCATGTTGTCCAGCCTATACAAACTACTCTTTTAAACTTCTCAAATACTCCCAGTTGACTTGTATCACTGCAGATTTTTTATTTAATGTTCTACAAAACAACTGAAAATATTGCAAGAATACACAGGAGCTTTCATAACTTACTGCAAAGGTGCCCCATTACGAGATGCCCTAGCGATGACCCAACAGTATTTCATAGCATTTCATTAAATAACAGTATGATGCAGATGAAACCTTGGGACATGAAGAGTTTTAGCACAAAATCCAAAAACCCACAAACAAACTCTGACTCTTGCTTCCTTTACAGTCAGGAGCATCCATCTTCATAAACTCTTCAGCTTGTGTTATCCTTGATGAGAAGACACACTCCAAAAAGATAGATATCTCTGTGCTAGTATACTGTTATAAGGCATCCGTTGCGTGCCACCATCAATCTATGAGTCAGCTTATCTGTATAAGGGAGCAGCACCAGTTTATTTTTCTTCGTTGCATGCCCATTGACAGTGATAGATTTTATTGCCCACTTAGAAAATAATAACAATGTCTTTTTTTTGTTATGGCTGAGGAAGATTACAGAAAGACTGTGAGTTTACCGCTTGCTCAGTTTATTTCCTCTAGTTAACTTTTATATGGTCCTCAGCCATTGTGGGAATGATCATTTAACCCTTGTGCTGTTGTAATGTCCAAAAACAAAAAAATGACTCACTGTCACTAAATAATAAATATGGCAATCCATGGGTGAATGCAGAAGAAATTTATCTAAGAAGAAATAAATGTTGGTCTTTGTCAGCTGAATATTTATCTTTGACATGAAACTGTTGATTTACCGGATAGATGTTTGAAAATGTTACACAAAAGTATCATTACTAACCAATTGCTCGTATATGTAAAGACCATAGTTGTTCTGTTAAGCTGTTTCAAAATACCATTGTGTAAAAAAACCTTAAACTTTGTTTGCATTTAGTCAGTAAATACCACTTTATTTGTGCTGTTACAAAAAGTGGGGGGTCATTTTTAACCCTAAAGACAGCACAGCAAATCTGGTTCCTACCAAAATACAACAATAATATACAATACAGCAAGGTGTTCTAGTTGATGCTATTGTAGTTGGTAATGCTAAATCATCTCTTGATTTGATTTTGAAAATGTATTTGTGCCAGTGTCTGTCCTGCAATGGTCTAGCGACCTGTCCAGATTTTTTTCCTAACTCGTCATTTATGGGCTTTTTTAGTAAAAGAAGCTTAAAAATTAAGTGAGAAGAGAAGTTCCTGCAGAAATGTGTTAGTTTGAAGTACAAAGAGGAAAGAATAACCATTAAGTAAAGAATAGGCATAAAATGTATTAGGGCTAGACACCACAGATCAATTTTCTCAGTGCTTGATCATTAAGGTGCTATCATTTACTCTAAAAGTTTGTTCTGAAAATGTGAATGCTTGATGTAGGGTGTGATGTGTGCAGTTATATACTGTAGAGCCCAGCAGTGTCATCTCGGCCTGACCACAAACCGTTGCCTCTGCATTAGCATTAAATTTAATAAAAGTGGCACTACTTTGCCAGCTCATTTCCCCATTCACTCTGTGCCAGCATGCTCAATGAAGGTAAATGAACTAATTATCTTGCCCAGATTTCATGTTAGGAGCAGAGGAAAGTTGCAAACAGATTGCAAACAGACCTAAGAGAACTAGTGGCAACTCTATAATCACACGCATGCACATAGACATTCAGACAGACAGACAGACACAGAGGGAGCAAACAGTATGATTGGGTCTAACAGTTATGAGATTTTATGCTGCATTGCTGTAATTCACTCAGAGGTTAAAAAAAAAATTAAAAAAATAAAAAAAAGGCAGTTTTTTTCTAAAGCATTTTATACTGCATGTTGTTTAAGGATGATGAGCTCTTTCAAAACAAACATGCTAATAATGCCAATTTCCCTGACCACATGCCCTTTGTCAACAGGACAGATGTGCCCTACCAAACAGCTGTGAAAAGCATGACTTCTCTTTTCATGCCTTTCTTTATTCTTAATTCATTTTTATTTGATTAGGCATCCCTCATTTTGTTCTCGGTCTGGTGTTCAGTGGTCCATGCAGTTCATCATCCTCATACTGTCTGCCTTTTTCAAACTTGTTTATTTACAGAGCAGAATCCCCCAGTGTTAGATTAACACATATAGGTGTTGAATTAACACCTACATGGTTCAGCTGGACACAAATATACAGTAATGCCATTCACCTCAGGCTATAAGATGTTTGTCATATATTGAGAGTCAGCAGATCGTGTTGTGCACGTGATAGTTAATTGTGCTAGTATGTTAACATACACATAAATGTAGTGTACAGATTATATTTGGTGCACTGTAAGCAGCACGCTTGGCAGTTGACTAAATTGATCTCAGTAAAAGTCCCAATGCCTCTAGAAGACACGCACACACTTTCACCAGGCTCTCTGTTAGAAAACTATTTCCAGCCAAAGTGTCCAATTATCAGACTCACTCAGCTGACTCTTCACACATGGAGAGCCACACAGCAAGTCCGCTGCTCCAAGATATTTGTTCGTTTCCCTCCTTTTTTCACATAGGGGATACAGTGTGAACAGAACCAATAAAAAAAAATTTGAAAAAAAAGAAAACGTGCGAAATTAAGAATAGAGGAACGCCATTTTGCTTAATGTGGCTGTTGACCCCCTCCCATTTCGAATTTCACATTTAATTAGTGCTTTAGACTGCCAGTCTGAGATAGAGGTGTGTGTGTGTGTGTGTGTGTGTGTGTGTGTGTGTGTGTGTGTGTGTGTGTGTGTGTGTGTGTGTGTGTGTGTGTGTGTGTGTGTGTGTGTGTGTGTGTGTGTGTGTGATTTTGCAAGATAAGGGGTGTGTATATATATGTGGAGGGAGGGGGTTAAATCCCTGGCTGACTCATTTTTCTCTCTAGAGACTGTTATATGACAAATAAGATTAATGAAGTCCCCCTTCAAAAGACCCCAGTCCAGCACATACATAGGTGACTTTCTCAGTAGTTACCCACAAAGCACATACAGAGGCACATACTGAGTGCATAGAGGCCAACGGGCAAGTCAGTGGCATATACAAGCAGTGTGTCGGATGAAGGAGAATTTGCAGCCTATAGCTAAATTAGCAGAATAGGAAGCCTATATATATATTTACTATATACTATGTATATAGTACACACAATTTCAACAATTACAAATATGGTGAGCAAAATCAGAGTAGTGAATGAATAAATTGTCAGTTTGTCGTGTGTGTGTGTGTGTGTGTGTGTGTGTGTGTGTGTGTGTGTTTACAATCTGTTAAATTAATTGCATAATAGGCAGTAATTATTGTTTATTATATATATATATATATATATATATATATATATATATATATATAACTATACTATATGCATAAACTATACATACTTTTCTATTTTACATTTTAGTCTGTGATGTTTAAACATTCTGAATCTATTCACCTTACCAGTCATTCCAAATGACTCTCTCATCACCAAACACATGCTGTATATTGTAAATGGCATAATGGACCAGATCTTACATACACATAAGAATAATTTATTAAAGTATTTATATAGTAGAGTATATAGTAGAGAGACTAGTGTGCGTTCCTAGGTAGTTTATTGGTGTTATTGATAGGATTTATTGTCATCAACTTGTCATAAAATGTTTTACTAAATCCAACAATTTTTATATAAAATAAATCCTGCCCTTTAGTAAAAGACATTCTGAGATCTTACGTTCTGCGTTAGTCCTGATGTGTCATCAGTGATTAACCTGCAAGAATTTTGATGACATTGATTTATTTACTGGAGGAAGTGTGCACAGCTCAGCGTGATGATGGCATGTGCACAGCCCCAAAGCTAAAAGTGCACAAGTGTGCATGCACCAACAAATTGGTTTGCTCCAAAGTGGTATGTTCGAAAGATACTAGACAATTCTTGCTCTTGTTCTGGAAAACCAAACATAATTGCGTTTGCTGTTGCATCTGTCTAAAGTGGCCCATTATTACGTCCTTCTGTACAACTCAGTTATATAGGCATTCATTCATAGAGAGAGTAACATACTCCAGACTAAAACAAACCTAATACACACATAAAACATGTTTTTCTAGTGGACTTTTGAAAGTTAAAAGTATTATAAACCATTATATCTAAACTATATGTTTGAGTGTGCAAGAAAGTATGCTCAGGCCTTTAAAGACTTGTTTACTGCCTCTGAAATAGCAGCCTCCACTGGCTGATTAAAGGTGGCAGCACTACGTATGGGGAGGTCAAAGAAAAAGTGCAGTTTTTTTCTTGTGTAAGGACTTGTTTGGACCTATTTCTCTTTCACAGTAAAGAAAAAGGCATGATTGAGAAAGCAGATGAAAGCTTGTATGATGGTGGGGAAAGTGGCAATTGGATGTTAGGGAAATGAAATTAGGTAAATGACAAGCGTCTCAAACTACAGTAATGAATTCTGGATTTTTAATATATTTATGGAGTCTGTTATGTCACATGCATATATCACTGTACTCTTTTTTTTCAATCATAATTATAATAAACCGGTGCCTCACAGCTTGCTTTTCAGTGTTGGGGATCCAGACACGAATCCCAATCTCTGTGGAGTTTCTATGTTCTCCCTGTGTCAGTATTGGTTTCCTCCGGGTTCTCCAGTTTCTTACAGTCAAAAAACATGAATTCAAGGTGAAGTGAATGCTCTAAATTGACCCATATAGTGTGTGTTTGTGTGTGTCTGTCTGTGTGTGTGTGCCCAGTGATGATCAGCACCTTGTGCTGTGTGTATCTGGCCAGCTCCCGAAACGTTCTCCCCTGGATGGGCATAGGGAACCCCCCCCCCGTGACCGTAATTGAGAGTTAAGATAATGAATGAATGAAAGGTACCTCACAGGTAATGGGTTCAGTGGTTTGTTCCTCAAAATGATTCAGGTGATTTTTGTACATATTTAAGTAGTATCAGTAATAAACATATTCACTTGGTTATTAATAAGTTAAAAAATCTGAAGTTGTTTTTAGATTTTTAAAATTATTTTATTACCTTTTTACATTTATCTAAATCAAATCAGACAACAAAACCTATTTCTCAACCAATTGTTATAAAACATGATCAAAATAATTCAACATTATTTCTTGGTTCAATTTGGTCCAATTTATTAATGAATTATTCATTCATTCATTCATTCATTCATTCATTCATTATCTCCCGCTTTATCCTCTATTAGGGTCGCGGTGGGGTTCCCCATACCCATCCAGGGGAGAACGTCTCGGGCGCTGGGCAGAAAGACCCAGGACAGGGCGCCAATCCATCGCTGGGCACACACTCACTCACACAGACACACTCTATATGGGGCAATTTTGAGAATTCATTTGACTTGATCCATATTTTTGGACTGTGGGAAGAAACCAGAGAACCCGGAGGAAACCCACGCAGACACGGGGAGAACATGGAAACTCCACCCAGATGGGGATTCGAACCAGGAATCCCTAGCGCTGAGAGGTGAACGTGCTAACCACTAAGCCACCGTGCCGCTATTAATGAATTAATAAACTTATAATCTTGTAAAAATAGGTGAAAATGTAAATGATGTGTTTAATATGAAAAATAAATACAAATAAATTAGTTAATATTCATTCATTCATTATCTCCCGCTTTACCCTCTATTAGGGTCGCGGTGGGGTTCCCCATGCCCATCTAGGGGAGAACATCTCGGGCGCTGGGCAGATAGACCCAGGACAGGGCACCAATCCATCGCTGGGCACACACTCACTCACACAGACACTCTCTATATGGGGCAATTTTGAGAATTCAATTGACTTGATCCATGTTTTTGGACTGTGGGAGGAAACCGGAGAACCCGGAGGAAATCCACGCAGACACGGGGAGAACATGGAAACTCCACCCAGATGGGGATTCGAACCGGGAATCCCTAGCGCTGAGAGACGAACGTGCTAACCACTAAGCCACCGTGCTGCCCTAAATTAGTTAATATTGTGTTATGAAATCATTCTGCACATGTAAAACATAATAACCTTCAAACAAACAGTTAGAAAAGACCTGGAAAAGCATCCCTTAATGCACAACCTAAATTGATAAACTGTTTAAAAATACGATTTTAAAAGAAATCCATGACAAAAAACGAGTACACATTAAAAGATCTTTCTGTTACCAATGCTGGGCAGTAGAGGGTTAAGTGTTATGAGCTGATCAATCACTGGTGATTTTTGATTCGAACTGAGAAATTCCCAAGCTTACTCTAAAGAAAATGTTGAGTTTGAGTGTGTGCGCATGTGTGTAATAATGCCATTACTGATCCTGTGTGATTCTGGCACTCCCCTGACTCTCCACCTTTCCCAGTGCAGAAGGATGTAACTGTTGATCAGTTCTGACACATCATTGTTCGAGTGTTGGCAAGAGGAAATGATACCTTAGTCCTCACATCTTTATCTCCCACTAAAACAGAATTTCTGAGGTGTTCAATATGTTATGCTTCCTCTGAGAGTGATGTCAAGTGTCTATAGAAATGCAATTTCACTGATTCAAGGCAATTACCGTGGAGGAGGTTCAGATAATCTTTTTTCATAAGTATGAAGACAGTACAGAGAAACAGATGGCCGCAAGTCCTTGTAAGGAATTTAAGTTGAAGTTAGACTCTCAGAATCCCTGGTACTTTCTGGCAACGACTCCAGGCACTTTGAAAGTTTGAAACACTAAGCAAGGGATCATAATTACCCTATGTTGCATGAATTATTTTCAGTTTGTTAACAAATTACAAGAAAATATTTACTATGAAATTCTATGCACATTACTTTACTGCCCATGAATGCATTCATTTTAGTTACTATTAATCTATAGTAAATAGATCTTATAAGACTCATTAGAAGCCACAGGTTACTTCAAGAGACAAGTACCACCAACATCAAAATTTTCATTGAAATCTTTACTGTTAAACCTGCTGTGTCATTACACACATATGGTACATATATTGTGTATACCAACTATAACATCCATCCATCCATTATCTTCCGCTTTATCCTATATTAGGGTCGCGGGGGGGTTCCCCATGCCCATCCAGGGAAGAACGTTTCGGGCACTGGGCAGATACACCCAGGACAGGGCGGAAATCTATCGCTGGTCACACACTCACTCACACAGACACGCACACATACACACTCTATATGGGGCAATTTTTGAGAATTCAATTGACTTGTTCCATGTTTTTGGACTGTGGGAGGAAACCGGAGAACCCAGAGGAAACCCACACGGATGCGGTGAGAATATGGAAACTCCATCCAGATGGGGATTCGAACCGGGAATCCCTAGCGCCGAGAGGCGAACGTGCTAACCACTAAGCAACCATGCCGCCCCCAACTATAACATATATAAGCATATTCTTAAACAGTTGTCCTGTATATGATACTCATATTTTATAATTATTCTCTCTCATATTCATCACTGCACTTTATTAACTATATATTGTAATGGTAGTAGCACTGTATATTTGCACTTCTGGTTAGATGCCAACTGCACTTTATTGGCACTGTACCTGTTCTCTGCAATGACAATGAAGTCTAATCTAATCTAATGTAATCTACATATGTGGCCCTAACAAGCTAATTTTAAATCATCATCTTTTAAGTGAACACATAAGCGTCTGACAAAATGACATTGTAGAATATTTAATAACCTACAAGTTATGAGTTTCCACTTTCACGCAAAGATTTAGAAACGTATCTGTGGTGATTTCTGCCCATTAATTTGGAAGAGATTTTGGAAGGTCAGATACTAATTTTGGACAAGAAGGTCTGACTTACATTCTGCATTGTAGTTCAGTCATGTTCTTTCACACCACATCCACTCAACCATGAGATTATGAAACTGGCTTTGTGCACTATTGTACTGTCATGTTGGAATATAAATGGATTTCCCTAAACTGTTCTCATGATGTAAGAAATATACAGTTGTCCAATATACATGGCTAGATGAGTAAGCTGTGGTAATCAGAATAAATAAACTACAAGAATTTGACAATTAAGAGATGTGTCCTGATACTTCTGTGATTAAAAGAGTCACTGAAAATGATGTGTGAATAAAGTTAGGGTAATATTTGGATTTTTTAAGATTAGGGTTACAGTAAGAATTAGGGTTATTGGATCATTGTGTCACTTCATAACGTTATTTTCTTTTAATTAAGTACTTAAAAGTCGCTTTGGATAAAAGTGTCTGCTAAATGACTAAATGTAAATGTAAAAGCACATTCAGCTTATTTACTTTGCAAAAGTCTTAGAGAAGTTACATGCTTAAAGAAATGACACTTTTTTTACCTTGCTGGTTCCATGTATTATTTCCTAGTAGTGGGAAAGTTGCCTGCTGCCCAGTCTGGCTTTTTATTTCACTCTTCATTTCTCCTGCTTCCCTGCTTGACATCAACACAAGGGTAAAAGCTATCCACTAGCCTCTATCTATAAACCACACACACAGCTCTGATAATACTGTACACAGCAAAATTATCATTGAGAGTGCTGAATTAAATACAATTCTATGTGTCGAGCTGAATATACTGTAAGTGTCAACATGAGGTAATGCAGTGTCAGCACTGCAAACAAACTTCTTCCCTGAAAATGTGCACAGCAAAAATTCTGTTTGATATAAAACGGTTTAGCTTATATTGATGATGTACATGTGGATTCAATGCCGGTATTTTTGCAGTATAACTTTTTATAATTAAATATATTTTTTTAATTTATTAACTTCATCATGTCATGCATATGGTTGTGCGTAAGTATGATAATGTAAGATCACATTGTATATTTTATTTAATCCAGGTAATAGGATTAATACTCTGTAAACTGCCTTGTCCACAGACAAAAATCTTACAGAAATTATTGTGTGTTATGTTGATGACCTTTTGCTATCTTCAAAGTCAAAGTCAAAGTAGGCTTTACTGTCAATTTCTTCACATGTACCCTACATACAAAATAATCGAAATTACATTCCTCACTTTCCCGCTGTTACAGACATTTATGACATTTAAACATAAAAACAAGAAAGTGAAATGCAGTGTGTGATGTATTGGAATTTACAGTAAAAAAGTTTAAATACTATGATTTTGTAGTGACAATGAAGGGCAGTGCAAATGCGAATCAAGTAGTAACAGTAATAAGTAAGTAGTAAGTAAGTAGTAACATAGTAGTAAAATCTTTAGCATATATATAGTAAATGATTTTGGTTTTACTATTAAAGTCTTAATAATTTGTTCTGTTTTGTTCGTTTAATGAATAAAAGTTTACTATAATATGTTGTAGTGGCTTTCATATTAACTCAGGTTATAATAGACAGGGTGAAAATGTTTCTGACTGTGAAAACATAATGGACGTGGCTGTAAACATCTGCATTTATTATTATTACTATTACATTGAGCTACTGACATGATTTTTCTCTCACTAACTTACTTTTCTTTTTTTTTGGTTCATTTATTTTTAGGGACATAAAACAAAACGGTATGGTCAGGATGAAACATCAAATTTGCAAATCATCTGCCACTGGTTTGAATTTTTTAATTCTTACATAAAATGAAATTGTTTTTAACATGAATATGTTATGCTCTGCTTTCTTGATACCAAGCTATCTTTATACATGATATTGTGTTAATCATTTTTTATTCACAAATACACTATCAATTATAGAACATGGGTGTAAATCAGTTATGATTTGGGGTTAATGATATCCAATGTCCCTTAAAACACTGCTTAAATAGAGGAAACATATTTTAATAAATGTCAGCAAATTCAAAGATTAAGGCAGTAAATCTGATTGGAAAAACAAGTCGCTTTTAAAGACAGTGGTCTTTAGAAAAAAAATACATTAAATAGTGATAAATCATATAGAACATTTATTAGTGTCTTCTCTTAAACATTACTGAAAGTCTTTAGTTATACATCCTGCAGTTGTATAACAGCCCAGAAATCCCATTGTGGTTTATATTCAATTCAATTTCATACATATGGTGCTTTTTTACAATATGAAATTGTCATAAGGTGGCTTTACTGAAGAAACATCAGCAAAACAAGACATAAATAATATACAGACAGTCAAGATCAACATGTCTTGTGTACATTAGAAGTTTTTAACAACAAATAAGTAAAAAAAAAAGCAGATAAGCAGTAAGCCATAAGAAGATGAAGTATTATATTCAAGATTCAAGATTCAAGTTTTATCATCATTTGTATTCATAATTTGTATCATCATATAGATATAAATATACGGCATGGTGGCTTAATGGTTGGCACGTTCGCCTCTCAGTACTAGGGCTTCCCGGTTCAAATCCCAATCTGGGTGCAGTTTCTATGTTCTCCCCGTGTCCGCGGATTCTCCGGTTTCCTCCCACAGTCCAAAAACATGTATCAAGTCAATTGAAGTCTCCAAATTGCCCCATATAGAGTGTGTGCCTGTCTGTGTGTGTGCCTAGCGATAGATTGGCACCCTGTCCTGGGTGTATCTGCCCAGCACCCGAGACGTTCTCTCAGGACTTTCTCATGGGGAACCCCCTCCCACAACCCTAATAGAGGATAAAGCGGAAGATGATGGATGGATGGATATATACAGTAGCACCATATCCAATGTGAACTACTGTATAACAGAAACTATGTATATAAGTGTGAAATGAGTGTAAATGAGGTAGATGATGGAGCATTTTGGTGGAGAATGATAAGGATGATAAGGTGTCCAGTTAGGAAAGTGTTGTGGTGTGAAGTGTCCATGAACGTCTGTTTTGTTAGGTGGAGTTGCTTCTGATATGAAACTGTTCCTCAGTCTGTTTGTTCTACACTTAATGCACCGCAGTCTCCAGCATGAGGAGAGCGGGAAAAAAGTGGGTGTGCTGGGTGAGTGGGGTCCTTCATGATGCAGGAGGCACTTTTCCTGCATCTGGAGGTATAGATGTCTGTGGTGGTGGGGAGACTGACTCCACTGTCCTCTGTGCTAGAGTTAGTCTTTTTATCCCAATGCGCATTTTACAACAAATTATTTTTAACATTCAGTAACATGCCTTGAACCTAACATCAGTTACAACAAACCACAGAGTTTAGTTTTTATTGCATCTTTAGACAGTGTCCCAACTTTTTAGTAGATGATTTAGTATTGCAGAAAATGTAAGTAAAGCTTTTGGAATCATTTACATGCTCTAAACCTCTTTTTTTTAAATAATCCGTTCATACATACATCCTTTAACATCCATTTTGTTGTGGAGAGTTAGAATCTAAATTCATTTCACACTAATTCATCAATGGCATCATAAACTGCTTAGTATTTAATGAGACAGTTGGCTGTTCATGTTGTCTAATGATCCAGGAGACACGAAAGACATCTGTTTAATTTCTTACATCAATGTTTCATCATATGACAATTATCGCACATATCATTTTCAGGATTCTAGGAAGTGTACAAAAATGAATGGATTGCTCATATATTACTGAAATCTCCTCTGAAAAACACCCTACAACCTGTTCTTTTTGTAGCTGTATTTAAAAAAAAAAAGAACATAGTGATGCATTTCATATTTAAATCTTTCAAATGTAAGAATATCAGTTAAATCCTTAAATAAACTTCCAATGGTAGATTGTTGGTTGTATAAAACACAAACTATTATTCTTAGTATCTACTCACAGAGTCAATATTTAGATGTGCCTTCTGCTTCATATTTGTGTTCTGAATACAGAAAACACTGTGCAAAACTGTTTTACAAACAACTATCTGTCACACAGCAGCTGTTTACTCTCCCCTTTTACAGATGCTCTGTACCTCAGTCTCTGTCTGCACCTGCAGTTTGGGACTCTCATAGTGAACTTTTTTTATTTTCATTACACGTTCTGTTAATAAGCTGAGATGTGTTGTACATATTGGATTGAATTTATTCTTGTTTTAAGCTTATTAGGTTAGTTCTGATTTCAGATGTATGTTTTTTACCAGTTTGATAAGCTGTTTTATTATATGTTCATTGTCATTTTCCCATTATATTTCGTTTTCACACTGAGTGAGGATATTTTGTTGGTATTTAGGAGTTTATTCTGTGTCTATCTGATCAATATTTTATGAATTTGTTATCATGTTTTTAATCTGTCTGAAGTAGTTAGATTAGTAAATGGTGGCTGCACTATTGCTACTCCTAGATTGCCTTTTGGTTTGGTGTGGCAGGAGCACAGTGGTGCTGGGGGAGAAGGCGGAGCCATCAGTAAACGGACATTGATTATACAGTAGATAATTAATGTACCTGATGCGGCTCTGCCAAATGAACATGCGCACCCTTTATAACTGGAAACAGCACATGTTACAAAGAGAGAGATCTCTCAACAGCATGCAGGAAGCTAAGGCACGGCAATTCCACTAGCCAGCACATGCATTTTTATGTATTTCAAAAAAGCCTGTTCCTAATCCCCATTAGTTGACCCCCCCCCCCATTACAGGTGTCTTTACAGCCATCCTAGTGTCTGTTACTTATCCAGGACCCACTATGACATCATAGAATCATTATCCTGTTGTAGAAGCTATCGATTTTATATTTTTAAAAATATATATAAGTGTAGTGTTTGCTTCAAGAATGAACTTGCATTTTATTTAATTTACTGCTTTTCTTCAACCATTCTTCAAATCTTTCAAACATTGCCACTGGTTGCAATACAAGCCCATAACAAACAATCCATTTTGATTGCTTAGCTGTTAAAGTGGTTCTTTTTATGAAATTCTGCACCCTAATTTATTCAAACTTACTGGACCTTTGCTTATTGCTGCTAAAACTTATATTAACTTCAGCAATTTATTTTACTTGTTTCCAGACTGCATCAGGTAAATCTGTAATCTTGTGTACTGCAAGTACAAACTTCTGAGATGGAATTTTGTGGTGAATATGCAAAAAGTATTTTTTTAAAGACCCTTTCAAGAAGATTGATCATATGAGTTCAGCTGTCAGTGCGATATAAAACAGTGCACCTGTACAGTAAATTCTTCTTCTAATGGTTCTTAGTAGTTAAATAGGCATTGAATTATCTTGTAGTGATCGGTTTTTATAGTCATCCAGACCACAACTTTCCTTTTCATTGTTTGTGTTAACTGGCATTTCTTAATTACATTATGCCCTGGAAAAACAACCCAGAAAACACTTTGCTATTGTTATGTAGCATCCTGCTTTCTGTGCATCATTTACTTTCATTTTTAGGGCAGCTGTGGGAAACAAATTTGGGACAATAATTTGCATCACCTGCCATTTCTTTATTATGATGGTGAACAGGCTATAAGATCATCTCATCTTATTATGTTCTGCTTAATCCTATAGGGACAAGGGTCGAGGGGGGGGGGTGCCCATTCAGGGGAGAGCTTTTCAGGTGCTGTGCAGATACACCCAGGACAAGGTGCCAATCTATCACTGGGCACACTCACTCATACAGACACACACACACACACACACTATGTAAGGGCAATATAGATAGCGGCAAATTTAAATCTGAATCCTCAGCAGTGAGAGGTGAACGTGCTAACCACTACGCCACCATGTCGCCGAACTATAAGGCTAAAAAAACTTATTAAACTCTGACACACTGTGAAAAGTTTTTTTAAGCTTATTTAATCTCTGGGGGAGCCAAACATGGTGCTCCTTTTTTTTTATTGTTCTAAAATAGTATTAAAATTTGTACATAATTTCTCCGTTCACCACTGCTAAATCATGGAACATCCTCCCAACTTGATCCATGAGGCGGAGTCATTTAGTATTTTTCGGAAACATCTCAAAACACATCTCTTTCACAAGCACCTGTTATGAAGCCAGATTGAATAATGATCAGGTTTGATTATAGTAAAATATTGCTTTATAGTTTGTCCTTAACTACTGACTTTTGTTGTTCTCACATTTGTATGTCACTCTGGATAAAAGCATCTGATTAATAACTAAATGTAAATGTTCAAATGTTTTCTCTTAAGCTGTATACCTTTTGGAACTTAACCCACTGACTAATTACTAAACTGTTTATAATATAAGAAACTTTGACCACGGAGCAAATAATCAGCTGTATGTACTATATCGGTATATGTATGTTTCTTTAAAAAGGAACTCCAGTGATTATATATATTTACAGCAGATTAAAAATCGAGTATGTCTTTTTGAATTGGATTAAATAGTTAATCGATAGTCCGCTCTTCATAAAAGGGTGCTTATCAGACCCATCAGACCACATTAACACTGTGGCGAGATGAAAACTTAACAGCCTATCCTAACCATCCCCTTCAGGAACTAGAAATTCGGGCATTATCTTAGAGCAACATGCTGATTTACCCTGCATGGCAAAACAAGAACATTAGACAAAGAGATGAGGGAGAACATCAATAAATCATTTTGGCGCGACGTCGCTTTCGGGTGGATTACATTAAGCGTTTCTGGCCCACCTGATCGGAGCGCATATAAAGCGCAGCGTGCTGATCAAGCGCGCACATCCCAGCCGAGGAGGAGGGACGAAGGAGGGAGCGGACACCCCACATTTCCACCCTCCTGTCAGCGACACCTCGGGGAAATTATTTACTTTTGCAAAGCTCAGAGTGTGCGATCGTGTTCTCTTAAAGGAAAGACCTGCCCGCGCGTTTCGTTAGCGCAGCGCAGCGCACACCGACGCACACCGCGGCGCGCTCAGCATCCTCCTGCACCCGAGGTCCTCACATCACCGTGGCATTCGTGGACTGTTCGCTTCCTCCGTTTGCTGTCTGCCGTGGATATTAAGGCAGTGTCGAGCGTAGAGGACGGGTCGGTGTGTGGTGCGTTCCAAACATGCCAAGGTCCTTCCTGGTGAAGAAGGTGAAGCTCGATGATTTCTCATGTACAGAACTGGAGAGCGCTTACGGCAGGTCGAGGTCTGACCTGAACCTGCGGATCCATCACAAAGGTAAGCGCACAATCTCCAAATGTTCTAGAAACGGCTCTTCTTTGTGGTCTCATCGTTGCACTGCGAATTAAACCTCAGCTGCAGTTATTACAGCGGTTCAATTCGCAAAGTTCTTACAGCATTAAAAGTATTATTATATCCACGTAATGAATCGGTTTCGGTGGCTCGATGTGCTTAACGATTCTTAACGAACGAGTTTTGATTCGTTGACGAGTTCGAGCATCTCAGATGGAGAGAGAAGTAACAGAGCCGCGAGCGCTTCATCCCATCAGCATCCATGCGACGACGCAAACTTTGTTTCAGCGTGAGGCGAACCCCCTGATAACGGCACAACGTTTATAGCTGAGAGCTTCAGGCATTTAGTCCGCCATCCAAACTTAGCTTTTCATACGGATAAAGTTGTGAAAGCTGTTTGGCGCGATGCTAAGCAGAGGTGCGAATGAAAAGTTTGCGGCATCGAGGGCTAATTCGTTGCTCCCTGCGTAATGGCAGTCGTTTTCGATTTACTGCTTTGGATTTGCTCTGATTCTCGCGGAAAGTATCTGCGCTGCTCCAAACATCCTGCAGTGTGCGCTTCCCAGCACGACAGGGTTGTGTGGATGCTCAATGACGAAGGTACTGGATGATTAACTTGATGGTGTTCAAGCCTCAGGCGGCTCCCTCGAATGAAGCACTTCACCTCAAATAGTCAGATGTTTAAATAACTGTTGGGGTTTTATTGTCGACGCTGTTGAAAAAAAAAGTCTTTTGGAAAGAGAGCAGCATCGTTGTTGAATGCTGTGGCCAACAAATGCAGCATCCAGGCGATCAGTGCAGTGTGGTGTTGCTACTGTCTCTCTATAGTGTCCTCGTTTTGGATTGTATATGTCGATTGCTAAACGGTCCTGTCTCTCTATATTGTCCTCGTTTTGGATTGTATATATCGATGGCTAAACTGTCCTGGTTCTCTATAGTGTCCTCGTTTTGGATTGTATATATCGATGGCTAAACTGTCCTGGTTCTCTATAGTGTCCTCGTTTTGGATTGTATATATCGATGGCTAAACTGTCCTGGTTCTCTATAGTGTCCTCGTTTTGGATTGTATATATCGATGGCTAAACTGTCCTGGTTCTCTATATTGTCCTCGTTTTGGATAGTATGTGGAGATGGCTAAACGGTCCTGTCTCTCTATATTGTCCTCGTTTTGGATAGTATGTGTCGATTGCTAAACTGTCCTGTCTCTCTATATTGTCCTCGGTTTGGATAGTATGTGTCGATTGCTAAACTGTCCTGTTTCTCTATATTGTCCTCGTTTTGGATAGTATGTGTCGATGGCTAAACGGTCCTGTCTCTCTATATTGTCCTCGTTTTGGATAGTATGTGTCGATTGCTAAACTGTCCTGTCTCTCTATATTGTCCTCGTTTTGGATAGTATGTGTCGATTGCTAAACTGTCCTGTTTCTCTATATTGTCCTCGTTTTGGATTGTATGTGGAGATGGCTAAACTGTCCTGTTTCTCTATATTGTCCTCGGTTTGCATTGTATATATCGATGGCTAAACGGTCCTGTCTCTCTATATTGTCCTCGTTTTGGATAGTATATGTCGATTGCTAAACGGTCCTGTCTCTCTATATTGTCCTCGTTTTGGATTGTATATGTCGATGGCTAAACGGTCCTGTTTCTTTATATTGTCCTCGTTTAGGATTGTATGTGTCGCTAAACGGTGCTGTTTCTCTCTGTTAGGTTACATTCGGGACTACATCGCTGCTCCAGCTGTGTACGACGCCGAGAGTGACGGCGCGGTTAAGGTGCCCTCTCCGGAGCCGCTGTACGATGGCGCGCACAGCGATTACCAGGCCGACAGCCCGCGTTCCGACACCACGGGCGGCTCGATTAACGGCGACCTGTCGGTCAGCGGCGGCTACACGGCGCACGCCTTCTTCATCACGGATGGCCGCTCGCGCCGCAGAGCGGCGGCGGCCGGGGCGCGCAGTCCGCCGCGCCACACGTGCACCGAGTGCGGCAAGTCGTACGCCACGTCGTCCAACCTGAGCCGCCACAAGCAGACGCACCGCAGCCTGGACAGCAAGATGGCCAAGAAGTGTCCGACGTGCGGCAAGGTGTACGTGTCCATGCCGGCCATGGCCATGCACGTCCTCACGCACGACCTGCGCCACAAGTGCAACGTGTGCGGCAAGGCGTTCAGCAGGCCGTGGCTGCTGCAGGGCCACATGCGCTCGCACACGGGAGAGAAGCCGTTCGGCTGCGCGCACTGCGGGAAGGCCTTCGCCGACCGCTCGAACCTGCGCGCGCACATGCAGACGCACTCGGCCTTCAAACACTTCAAGTGTGCGCGCTGCAGCAAGACGTTCGCGCTCAAGTCGTACCTGAACAAACACCACGAGTCCGCCTGCTTCAAGGGCTCACTGTCGCCGCTCAAGGCGTGATGACGCTTTCACAGGCCTCCGTCGGCCTCGGAACATCTTCTGCTGTGTTGAACACGAGGGAATACCGAGGCTGCACAGGCTGTCCGAGCGAGCTGCTGACTGCGCAGCCTGAAGCAGGCCTGCCAGAGCGCTCTGGATCTGAACGTGAGAGACACAATAATGGCAAACTCTTTTACACAACACTGGATATAATCATACAGCTGCAAGTCGCCCAGAAGTATTGCAACTTTATTTATTTATTTATCTATTTATCTATTTATTTATTTATTTATTTATTTATCGATCGATTGATTTGTGCCAATAGACGTTTCGCTTTCTATGAAAGGAACACTGTTACCATTCCTGGTACATTTATCCCTTTTACATTTTTATTTGGCAGTCTTATTAGCACACCAAAGCATTCCAATCAAGCAGGGCCCTGGTTCCCTAAAGCATCACTGCTGAAATAAAACCACCGAATGATAAGCATCACATTAAAACACTTTTCCAGTTCAAAAGACTTTGGTGCTTTGGGGAACCTGGCCTCTAAATGATTCTGAAAGGATTTCATTTAAAAAACGATAACTATGTAATGCATGCAAACCCGAATCTATGCCAGTATCATAAATCGTGACTTTGCCAAAACGTAGTATCGATCGGCAATATTTGGGGATTCTCGTAAGGAAACATACAGCAATAATCATGTAATGCATGGTATTTTTATCTATTGCCTATAGCAGCTTTTTCTTTCTAAAAAAAAATCAGGTATGTTTCGATCTCTTGATAATCAAGCATAAAAAAAAATATACCACATCAGGGAAAATGCCAGTGTAAGTCAGTCGACAAGACTTAAAAATGATAGCATAAATGACTTTCTTTTGCTCTGCTGTTATGCACTGCCTGCCTCTAATTTAAACGTAGTTTTAGGATGTAGGCTTGAAGTGCTGTAACTCTGCTCCAAGCAGCTCAGAATCATTCTTAGAATCTCCGGAACACCACGTCTGGAGAAATAAAGGCTCTTTCACAGTTAATTCAAAGAGATAAGGAAGATAGCCAGTGGCAGGGAAGATGAACATCTCCACAGCTGGTCTGTAATCTCCTTGCACAGCAGTTTTGGCTTTGATTAATATACAATTTCTGTATTTCTCTAGACTCGGTGTCCCTCAGATTTGTGCTGAAAGCACTTCCTATTCTTGAAAAGTAGCACAAAACCTTAGATTCAGGTAGAGATTACTATAGTAGTTTGACCTTAGTTTTTTAAATTATCGATGAGAAATAATAAGCTCAGTTAAAATGATGTAGCCTAAATGTAAATATACATTAGAAGAGGAAAGGAACTTTTTACTACACAGATCAATTTGATGACTCATAATCAGGAGATTTCTGAATGAAATATCACATCCTGCGATATTTTTAAGCAAGTCTTCAACTATTGTAAAAGCACAAGGTACCAGGAATTTTGTGGCACTTCATAATAAAGATGAAGTAAACAGTCCCTAGTCTGTTTATTGGTTTCCTGATTATTGCTGTTCACAGGTGAATTTATTTTTGGAATGACCTTATAATTATTAGGAATAAAAATGGATGCACACATCATACCTGATACTGCAAGACAGAATGAGCCTCTGTACCAGTCTAGCAAAAGAAGTTTTGCTTTCACAGTGTTTATTCAATTCTCTTTACCTTCCTTCATTTCAACATTTAACTTTTAAGTAATTTAACATAAAATCCCACACGCCGTATAATGTGTTTTGCAAATGAGAATTTAAATACATTGATTTGTCATAAAATATGTTTGATCTTCAAGGAATCTCGCAAAATAGTAATTTTTAGCCTAAAATAACAGTATGGAGTACATTTGTAATCATGTGATCCTTTATATTTAGTAATGTTCTGGAGCTGATTGGACTTGCTCAGTGAAAAGATTTATTTTTTGACCAAACAAGTTTCATTTATTTTGCATAAACAGCCATCTGTTATAGCATCTTTTGTCAAAGGACAAAACTCTCACTCAGTTCTTCTAGTTTTTGAAGTTGCTTTTGATCTTTGACAACTAAATTATTTCTGGTCTATAAAAGCTCATTTATTTTAAAGTCTATTTTACTATCAACAGCCTGAGATCAACTATTAATATAGAATATTTTGAAAACAAATGTTTGAAAGTACCAGATATTTTTATTTTTATTTTTATAACCTGAAGGCCTTTTTAAAAATGGTTTTCAGCAATGTACATTGTTTGACCTTAGTAGGGGACAGCAGTTCTCAATTGAAATTACATTAGCAATCTTATTGTTAGATTAAATTACAAGTATATTATGAATGCTGAGCATCTATCACTGTTTCTTAATCAGACTTTTAAGGTCTGACAGGAGATCTACTGGTTTTATTGTTAGTTGTGAAAACAACACCAAACAGTAACTAAAGTCCCTTAATTTACTTTATTCAGTACAAACTACTAATTTTACCTTTTTTCAACAGCAGAAAGAATGAAGTACTTACAGTTTTTCTACAGACTGGGTGAGTGATCGGTTTTACCTTTCACTTACTGCACTCTGCAGTCCTGCTGTCTCAGTCTGAATTTCTTTTACCCACTCAGTTCTCAGCAAAAAAAAAAAACAGATTCTCTTTTAGGTTAATCTAGCTTGTGCAAACGAGGCCATGGGTGTCATCAATTTGCGGAGAATCATTATCCAAGTGTTGGGAGAGTCTGCACTTGGGTCTCTGGAGCGCCGGGTAATTGCACTAGCAGGGTGGAATCAGCAGGAGCCATTATTTAACAGCAGACAGCTGTGACAGGAGCTGCACACGTTGATCTGTTGCTTCTACATCCCTGTCGCTCTGCTTTAGGATCACAAGGTCTCAGTGGCAGCTTCAGGGCCCAGCGAGGACCTCACACACACTGAAGCTGTTCTGGACATCTGGGAGATTGATTTGGGAAATGCTATAGTAACAGAAAATAGTTATTGCAGATTTGAAATACTTTAAACTGGGTATTTATAAAATGCCCTATGCTGATATTGATTATTCAGCAGTTGCCCCTGAATACTAGACCATATCTTGGAACATGGATTATGAAAATAGATAATGTGAATAACTACTTTTGGATGAGGTCCTAACCAACTAGGACCTATTCATTAATAAAACATATAGTGATGTAGTCTTTTGACATTTGAAAATGATCTGGAGTTACAGTAATTGGTCCGGGTGAGGTTCAGCAATGATGTGTGGCAATAAAATGTAGTCAGCTGGGTATATGAATGTACCGAATCAATAGCTTTTACGCTTCTCTGATGGCATGGCTACAGTTTAAGTACAACAATGCCAAATATCTCCAGGTTTCAATGTTGGAAAAACTGACACTGGGAACCTGAGCAATCATCTTCATGTTAAAAAAAAGTGGACAACACAGATTCCGACCTTTTAAAAATTTGTATATGTACTGAAAAAGACTTTACATAGTGGATTGATCCTTACATTATCAATAAAAAGTCTCAGCCAAAATGTAATGTGAATATGGATGAAAAATTAATGTGACATCACATAAGTTTGTTAACTATTTCAGCAAATGTGCTCCAAGCAATACAATGGATTTATGCCATGTGGAATTTCTTGGCTAAGCAAACACAGGCATTTAGAGAATGTGCATGTAAATGATGACAAGATACAGTAAGATGAGTAAATATCAGTATGTCCTGTAAAAAAATCTTTAAACTAAATTAAACTAACACTAAATCATTTACTCACTGATTAATACATTCTTTTTAGTTTGCAATATAAAATGAGAAACTCAGACAGTTTATCAGAGGTTTGTTTTACTAAAACAATACACTTTTTATACTAGTTTATTTTGGATAGTTTAGTCTTTTGACTATATACTGATATACCTGGTAAACAAATAAAATGTGCTGTAAGTTATTTTAATTCCTTATCTTCCTATTTTTTACTCAGAATATTAACAAAATTTCCATTTATTGATCTAAATAATAAAAAAAGAACTGTATTACGAAAGTGTATTTGCCACAATTGTTAACACCTGGAAATCTAATGGTAATGTACACTTACTAAGCACTTAAGTACGTTCACCTCCTGGTTTCAATGCTTGTTTATTTTATCAGTTCTACTTACAATTTGAATGCGCTTCACAGTTCTACAATTTTAATAATCAGGAACCCCACATGGGTGGCACGGTGGCTTAGTGCTTAGCACGTTCACCTCTCAGTGCTAGGGATTCCCGGTTCGAATCCCCATCTGGGTGGAGTTTCCATGCTCTCCCCGTGTCCGCGTGGGTTTCCTCTGGGTTCTCCGGTTTCCTCCCACAGTCCAAAGCATGGATCATGTCAATTGAGTGTGTGAGTGTGTGTGTGTGCCCAGCAATAGATTGGCGCCCTGTCCTGTCCTATCTGCCCAGCGCCCGAAACATTCTTCCCTGGATGGGCATGGGGAACCCCACCACGACCCTAATATAGGATAAAGCAGAAGATAATGGATGGATGGATGAATGGATGGAAGGAACCCCACATGAGCACAACAGAGCAGGTGTTATTCAGGTGGTAGTTGATTCAGCATTGCAGTGACATTAATGTGGTATTATGTGGAGTTTTTAAACACTTCTGTTTACTTACTGTGCAATCTATTAGATGCATACTTTATTGTTTCACCTTATGTATGTAAATTCTGTTATCATAGCTCATCTGTTTTTGTGCAGTTTGTGCAAGTCTAATCTTAAAATGTGATTCAGCCTACAGCAGCAGTGCTAGCTATCTGTGAGGGTTTCTGACCCATTAAAACATAGAACAGGGGACTAAAATTTACGTAGAAAAATAAATGAACTGTAGTCTAGAACTGGAAAACTTCAACATGCACTTATATTTTAAATATAAACCCGCAAATAATATATTTCCAATGATGTCACTAACCAACATGATGAAAATGCTAAATGCTATTTTCTACATTACAGAAGCTGTAGAATATCTTGCCATATCCAATGGAGCATTTGGAAAGTCTAACAATAAGATATGCCTTCTCTGGGCTTAAGCTTATCACAAACTATCAGAATTACAGTAAAATCATACTGTTTTGATGTGACCAGGTTTCAGTATGTTTTCAGAAAAACTGATAAAGTGATTATTATTTAGACTGTTATTTAGACTGTTATCAGCGAAAATCTGTTATGGCATGGGGACCATGCGACATGATCACGACATGCTTTATTTGCTCAAGCATAAAGTTAAAATTGATGCAGATGTATATATTGGACTTTTAAAGTAACATATGCTGGCTTCAAGACAATGACTTTTCTTGCAAGGTTCATGGTTATTTCAGCAGGACACGGCCCTCATTCTGCATGTGCTACAACAGAGTGTTCACACAGACAAAACACATTTTTGTATTATTAAAATACAAACAATTTGGTCAGTGAAGAGTGAAGTAAATTATAAAACTTTTATCATTTAAATAAAGGAAATTTTTAGGAAATTCCTCGTGTGACCTCATATCATTATGCTTTCCATATAAAACTAAAGAGATTGCTGCAAAATATTTAAGGTATATATTTAATACTACAAAGTCTGCATCACTCATGTTAAAAGATGTAGATATATACTAACCAGCTATTAGGTACACCCCCTTGTTTCTACTTTTATTGTGGGTTTTAGCAGATAATGTACAATTGTGGCAATTTTGATTAAATAAAAGGACTTAATTTACGAAAAAGGTATAGGGTCCAATACATTTACCTTTAGTGCTCGCTTAAACTGTGAGACTCTGAGTCTGCATATAGCCAAAGTTAAATGTATTTTCCCAGTTGATTAAATTTACATTGTAACGTTATCTTACATGTGTGTAGTTTAAAGTCTGGTAACGTACCACAATCCTCATTACATGGTATTCATTACTCTGGGAGACAACGATGACTTATGAGACAAATAATTCATGGACCATTCAGTAAATGAGATGTATCTGTATCTATCTGTGTTTTAGCTTGGAATGAGAAAAAGCAGAGAAACTGCCTGTAGCATGTGTTACGCTGCAGCTCGGCAAGAATTCCCAGGCACAGAACAGTGCTTTCAGGAAGAGAGGCAATGAAAGTGCAAAAGACAGAGGGAAGGAAAGAGGGAGGGGGATGCTGACCCAGTTTGCATGACATGTAGCTGAGGAAGCACACTAGAGTCTGTTCACCCAGTACATTTTTAATAAGACCTATTCCAGATATACCCAACAGCCAAGAATATATGGTTCATGTGGTGACTCCTATCTTATCATCTGTGATGATAGTAGGTGCTATAATCGACATCATGCAGCTTATAGATGAAACAAAACCTGACAGCAGTACACCTGTGAATGCCCTGAGTGCCATTGCACTGCTTTTCTTTTGACCTCCTGCTTAACACATTTAAGTAATTAATGCATAATGAATATAAAGTGGGAGAGGATGGAGAATGGGCTTCAGAAAAGGTCTTTTATTTAGGTAACTATGTACAGAGTCTATTTTGATTGTAGTTGGTGATCAACATAGCATAGCAGAACGTTTAAAACGTCTTATTTTCAGAGTGATTTCATAAATGTTTTGTTGAAGAATATATTTGGTTGAAAAAAATCCCATATTATTAAATTTCTCAGATTATGCTGTCAAATTATTCCATCCATCCATCCATTAACTTCCGCTTTATCCTCTACTAGGGTCGCGGTGGGGTTCACCATGCCGATCCAGAACGTTTCGGGCGCTGGGCAGAAAGACCCAGGACAGGGCGCCAATCCATCACTGGGCACACACTCACTCACACAGACACACTCTATATGGGGCAATTTTGGAGAATTCAATTGACTTGATCCATGTTTTTGGACTGTGGGAGGAAACTGGAGAACCCAGAGGAAACCCACGCGGACACGGGGAGAACATGGAAACCCAGATTGGGATTCGAACCGGGAATCCCTAGCGCTGAGAGGCGAACGGGCTAAACACTTAGCCACCGTGCTGTCAAATTATTATATTATATATTTATATTCTTATATATACATATATACACACACACACACACACACACACATATATATATATATCCCCTGGATGGGCATGGGGAATAGACGATAAAACGGATTTTGTATATGTCAATATATTATATATATATATATATATATATATATATATATATATATATATATATATATATGTCAATTTTTTATCACTGAGCAGAGGATAATAAGCATATAAAGTGCTTTTATCTGCGTTACACAGTGTAAGTACATCGCTTCAGAAAATCAAAATTTGAAACTTTAGAGCTGGCAAATCTGATTACATTTTCTGTATATGGATGTGGCTGTTTATGACAACGTATATAAGCTATGTTTAGACTTGGCTTACATCAACCACCGTAAAAAATTCAAATATTCATTTCTTTGTCATTTTTAAATTGCTTAACCTAGGATTAAGTGCAGGAATGCATTGCAGTCTTATTGGTCAGAAGGCAAGGAAACACATTGCCATACTTATCTCCACCTATGGCTTAGTCTTTCTAATGTAAATGACTTACAAGACTTTAGACTGAGGAAGGAAGTCATGTCCAGAAGAAATGCAATCAAGCCCAGTGAATCAGAGTGATTCCTTGAGGTTTGAAGCCAGTGTCTACAAAAGGTTGAAATGGGGTTGTTGCCCTATGTTGCAAGGTCAAACTGATAATTATATGTTAACCACAAGGGGGCAAAACAAGTCAACAAAGTAGGCGGTTTAACTATAACCTAAAGGTCTTGGCCTAGATGTATTTTTCAACCACTGTAAGGATTTAAGGACATAAATGAACCTGTGATCAAACAGCATTTTAACACTGGATTTGTGACTGAGTTTAAGGTAAGTTTGTGAGGCTAGTAATTAGCCAATTAGCCAATGTATATTTTTGTTTTATCTCAATGTGTTGTTGAACTTACACCATGTTAGGACACTAAAATGGCTTTGTCTTCATTAATAATGTACTGTCAATAACAAGCACACTGCCAAACTTATTGCTTGACCATTTCAGGTCTTTTTTTACACCATTTTTTCCTCATTAGTGTTTGTGGACTTTTTTCCTCATAGCTGTAAACCGGACATCTAATTAATTTCTTACCATAAATTGAGACATGTTTTATTCCCAGTGGTAACTTCCAAATATTTTTGTTTTGTGCAAACACTCAATAAATTATGGTCAGATGTGTTGTCTACCTAAGAAACTGTATGCCTAATACTTTAAATTAAGTTGCTGAAAAATAGAAGACTCTTACTTGGCAGATTGTCAATATTTCTGCCAAGTAAGTAAAATCTTTATAAACAGAAACTCGTTCAACATTGGTAAATGTGTTTTTTTTTAACTATGACATGGTACATATAGCATACCACTAGAGCTTATTAAAGAGTTATCTCAACAGGAAGCTTGCACTTTTAGTCATGTTCATAAAAGCAACATTTTAATATTGCAGTGGATTATTTTTTTCGGTGAGACAAAGCAACAAACAAACTGATTTTTTAAGCTGTTTTGTAATTTGAAAATAGCAGTTCTATAGCGGTAGTATACTTTAGTATTAGCAGTGTCATTATAATCACACACACACGCACATACACCTGACAAACTATCTGACAAATTATTCATTCACTGCTCTGCTCTTGCTCCCATATTTGTAATGTTGTGTTGCTGCATATTTATAGGTTTCCTATTCAGATAATTTAGCCAAAGAGGAACAGATTGTCTCCATCATCCAACACAATGGAACACATGGCTTTTGTGCATGTATGTATGTATGTGTGTATGTATATATATATATATATATATATATATATATATATATATATATATATATATATATATATATTTTTTTTCCCTCCATGTGGGAGAGCATTGTGAATTATCTTTCATTATCTTCCGCTTTATCCTATATTAAGGTCGCGGGGGGGTTCCCCATGCCCATCCAGGCGCTGGCCAGATACACTCAGGACAGGGTACCAATCTATCGCTGGGCACACACTCACTCAGACACACGTACTATTTGGGCAATTTACAGCAGCCAATATACACACAGACACGCACACAAACATGGGGCAATTTGGAGAACTCAATTGACTTCATCCATGTTTTTGGATTGTGGAATCCCACGCGGAGGAGAACATGGAACATGGAAACTCCACCCAGATGGGGTTTCGAACCGGGAATCCCTAGCGCTGAGAGGCAAACGTGCTAATCACTAAGCCACCCTGCCGCCCAAGCTAATAAATAATAATAATAATAAAAAAACAGATTTTTAAATTTGTATTGATATAACTTCATATTTAAATCTAATTTTGATCATTACTATACTCTGTATAGAAGCCTGACTGGCAGCTCTTTGTGTTTCCTTTAAGTAGAGAAGCGTGGTCTTTATTGAGAAGGACTGAGCACAGTTGATGTTATGCTGAGCACTGCAATGAGTGTGCAGGAGGAAGCTGGAGCAAGCTGAGAGGGGAGGAATGGTGTGAGCGTGGGTGGGAGAGAACCAGGCTGGAGTGGAGTAAGCATTGTGTGTGTCGGTCATGTATCAGAAGTCAGCACTCTTGTTCATGTTTTCAGCTTCAGTGAGTCAGGAGGAGGTGGGGCTCACATGCTGCAGTTTCAGCACTTTCTCCACCAATTGGTTTTGAGTTGCCTTTAGCAATAAAGCAACCACCACATGTTCTAATACCCATGAACCCAAACGCACCCCAATTCTGTCTGTCACTACCTGTAATTTAGCATGTGCATACAAAAACATAAGCACATTAAACGCATTGTTAGGGTATGTGCACAATATGGCTTACCCAGATTTAAAAAAATTGCTTTGGCACAAGTACATTCATTGTTTGGTTTCTTGACCTTTTTAATAGCTTGATTAAACTTGACCCTCCTGAAATCAAATTTCATTCTAAAAAGTAAATAATTTCCAAAATGTTTAAAAAGTGTCCATATGTTTAGTTTTACTTGATTCTTTTTTTTGTACTGTTAGGAACAAATGACCCAAATGCCATGTTAGACTAACCTTGCCAGGTGACTTTGGCTTTTTGGATTATCATTACATATATGTGCATATTAACCTAGATCCCTAAATGGCATATTCATTCATTCATTCATTCATTATCTCCCGCTTTATCCTCTATTAGGGTCGCGGTGTGGTTCCCCATGCCCATCCAGGGGAGAACGTCTCGGGCGCTGGGCAGGGCGCCAATTCATCGCTGGGCACACACTCACTCACACAGACACACTCTATATGGGGCAATTTTGAGAATTCAGTTGACTTGATCCATGTTTTTGGACTGTGGGAGGAAACCGGAGAACCCGGAGGAAACCCACGCAGACACAGGGAGAACATGGAAACTCCACCCAGATGGGGATTCGAACCGGGAATCCCTAGCGCTGAGAGGCGAACGTGCTAACCACTAAGCCACCGTGCTGCCCTAAATGGCATATGTTTCTCTATAAAGATAAAATTAATTTATATTGAATATAAAACGTGATTTAAAAATCGTAATTTATATATATATATATATATATATATATATATATATATATATATATATATATATATATATATATATATATATATATATATATATATATATATATATATATATATACTGTATATGTATATGTATGAAGTTTTTAATTAAAGGACTGATACACTTTAGGCGGCACGGTGGTTTAATGGTTAGCACGTTCGCCTCTCAGCACTAGGGATTCCCGGTTCGAATCCCCATCTGGGTGGAGTTTCCATGTTCTCCCCGTGTCCGCGTGGGTTTCCTCCGGGTTCTCCGGTTTCCTCCCACAGTCCAAAAACATGGATCAAGTCAATTGAATTCTTCAAATTGCCCCATATAGAGTGTGTGTGTGTGTGTGTGAGTGAGTGTGTGCCCAGTGATGGATTGGCGCCCTGTCCTGGGTCTATCTGCCCAGCGCCCGAGACGTTCTCCCCTGGATGGGCATGGGGAACCCCACTGCGACCCTACTGGAGGATAAAGCGGAAGATAATGAATGAATGAATGAATGAATGATACACTTTAATATGCACACCAAATAAAAATTATTCTGATCAATCTCAGCATTACGGTGACACAGCAGTGTTTTGTTTGAGTGTGTTGTGATGGCATGACTGGATCAGACACAGCAGGGCTGCTGACTTGTGAACTTTGTGTTTAAACTGGACTTTTCTTATTGCTTCACCTTTTAGATCTTTAATGAGAAACTGTTGCTCATCTGTTGTCTAATTCTTTATCCGTGCAGTCACACAGTTCATTCCCTCATTTTGTTCATTAAGTTAAGCTCACTCAGTTAAGATATGGCTAAGCATGGATCAAAAATGTTTTAGCGCCCAAATTGAACTAGTATTAATAATTAAAAGGTTTTTTCTAAACATTTTTTCTAAAACAAAAAATTATGATAATACACTATATGGACAAATATAATGACACCTACACTATAAACCTAGCTTTTTTTTTTTTTTTTTTTTTTTTTTAAAGTAGCTTTTTTGAATATTAGAAGTTTTTTTGTAGCCATTCATTCATTCATTCCTTATTTTCCACATCTACTATGGTCACAGGGGGGTTCCCCATGCCCATCCAAAGGAGAACGTTTTGGGCGTTGGACAGATACACCCAGGACAGGTTCGCCAATCTATTCGCTGGGCACACTCCCACACTCACGCACATACAAACAGACATACAGACTATAAAGAGGCAATTTAGAGCAGTTAGTCTACCTTGAATCCATATTTTTGGACTGTGGGAGGAAACCGGAGAACATTGAAACTAGATCGGGATTCGAACCTGGATCCCCAGCACTGGGAGTTGGACGTGCTAAGCACTAAGCCACGGCGGCACCCGTTTGTGGACATATCTCACCTAATTATTTTGACTGCTTAATCCCACACTAGAGTCTCTGTGGGGTACCCCATGCCCAATGAAGGGGAGAATGTTTTGGGTGCTAGGCAGATGCACAGAAATGGCTCACCTTCTATAATTTATTTGAGAATTATAGAAATTTTTGCTCATTTGTCCACAGGAGCATTTGTGAGTTTAGAATCAAAATCAGAATGCTTTATTAATCCCTGGGGGAAATTTCAGTCACTGGACATGGATGAGCAGGCCCATTTTACAATCTCATAATACTTCAAGTTCATTCCAAAACTCTTAAATGGGGTTGAGGTCAAGGCTCTGTATGGACCAGGTGAATTATTTCACACTGAACTTACTCAACCATGCTTTTATGAATATTGCTTTGTGCACTGAGGTACAGTTATGTTGGAACACATTTGTCTAAAATGCATGACTAGGTGCTAGGTTTTATACAGTGGGGGGAATAGAATAAAATGAAACATCTGAATTTAGTTATAAAGAGGCATGTCCCAATACTGTTGTCATTGTAATGTATCTGACATATAAATAATAATAGCTTTAAACGTTGTGCCTGATAATAATAACATTCCTAACATCTGTAAGTTTTTAAATGAAAGATATATTGGATATAACTTACAGTGAACAACAGTGAACAAATTACTTTATAGATTAACATGCTATTGTATATAGACAAATCTTTAATGAACTAAAGTTTTATTTCACACTAACTCAACCAATAATAAAGAATAAGCTTCATCTTCTTTATGAATCTAAATTATTTCTTATATATAATCTATTTATAATAAAACATTGTATCTCCTATGTATGGTTCACTGAGGTTGTGACTTATATAAGCCCTTAATAAAATTTTGATAAAGAACTTTAATTGGACCAGTAGGTGTTGTTTTTAATTAGGCACTTGTATAAGATTCCAGACATTATCTAAATCAGAGCTGCTGAATTCAGGTCCCACTAGGCATGTTTGGCCCACACTTCTTTAATTTTGGCCCACTACAGCATTTGACAAAGTCATGCTTTTTCTCCTTGCATTTTGAAAGTACTAAAAATTATCATTCATATAACTTCTTCTGTGCATTTTGTGCAATAAAAAAAGAAATAATAACCAAAAGCTGTCCACCTAGCACCAAAGAGACCAAACAAAGGGCAGTTATTTGAGAGCATCAGTTGCAGAAGGATACAGACATGTTGGGGAGGAGTCGGGGGGGGGAGGAGAATGACAGTCTGAGAAGCACGGAGGGTAAAGGGAAACTTGAGGAGGAGGAAGAGGAGGAGGAGGAGGAGGAGGAGGCACAGCATGAGGGGTGCATATGATTAGATTCATAGGACAGAGAAGCTTACTGATGATGCTGTTACAACTTTCAGTCAACCTGTCACATCCATGCACTTTAAAAAGCCTGACATACACACACAATAGGTACCATGCTAACAGCCATTTTTCTTTATGTTTGGAGTGCATGTGCAATGCATGTTTGCCTGTGTGTGTACACGTATACATGTATGTGTGGATGTGTGTGTGTGTGTGTGTGTGTGTGGCATCCCCAGAGGCTCTCATTAGAATGTTTTTCAGACTGTGTGTGTGTGTGTGTGTGTGTGTGTGTGTGTGCACACACACATGCAAGCATACCCTAACAACAGTGGGAAGGAGATTCAGGGCAAAACTTAATTGTGCATGCACAGACCTGTAGCATTTTAAATTCTTTTCATGTTTCGTCTGACTGCATTGAAATGTAATGCAGGAAAAATCAACAATTTAAATCAATTTCGCTGCACTAATTCTTGGCTCATTAAGAAATCTTTCATCATGTCATTTTCTTTGTACTTATAAAATACAGTTTTACTAAGTTATAAGTTGCAATGGCCCACATTTACTTTTACACATTTACTAGGCTATCTGTATGCATTAAGATAAGCAGTAGTGTAGAGCAGTTCATCTCTGGACTGTTTTCTAAAGCTGTAGGAATTATGAGCTCAGTATTGATGTTTTACATGCTCTTTTGCTCCTGTACATTTCTAGGCTTTGTTTTCATGGCAGTAAGATGTAGCTATAAAAATGCAGTAAATTGACACATGTGGTGGTATTTCAGGAATCATTTATCCAGTAGTTGGGTTACATATTATTATTATTATTATTATTATTATTATTATTATTATTATTGAATTTTACTCTTCTTTATCTATGTTTTAATGTTTTAATATCTTCATTTAGCAGATTACCTCATTTATAGAAATGTGCGGGTATGGATAAATTAATACACTATTGATAAATGTGTATAAGGAGCCACACAGTAGCATAATAGTATATAAAAGTTACAAATATCTTAAAGCTTTATAGCAATAGTCTAATACATTACCCTTCTTTGTAAATGATAAAGATGCTTTTATAAATCAATAAATTAATTACTACTAATAATTTGAATTAATGTTGTGTATTAAATCCCTGAAACTGTGCTGTACATTATTAATAGTGATTTACTATAGTTTGTCATCAATAAAATGAATAATCTTTCTCTTTCCCCACACATAATTGATCATAATGATACATTAGTAAGTCTCACTTTAAAAGGGTAAGATGAAAGGAACATAGTTACCTAGTAAATAAGCATATAAGAGCAATGTTCCTGGTAAAAATCCCTTAGCCAGAATATCTGCAAACCGAAATATACAAGTAAAGTGTTTTGTATTTTTATATATAGACTTATTATATAGTTTTGAGAAAACCTTATACAATGCAATATAAATCACAAGTCGTCATTAAATAGTTTCTTTCCAGTAGAGTTTGGTGCATAATAATTCAATTCCAGCTGCAAAGTCAATTTTGGGCAACATGAAGTTAAGAGATTTTCTCACTATTGCGTTATATTATACAATACAGTTATTAATGCATTAATGGCCTGATCTCATAATAGACTGATCCCATAACAATAGGTTCTGTGGGAACTGAATGTGGTTCAGCTATTCATATTTATAATTGGTAAAATTCTATTCTGTAATAAAATGTATACAATAGATTGATTATTAATGAATCAATAGTTAAATATAAGCACATATTATAAGAGCTATCATGCTATTGTGGTATAATGCATGCTTTTTAGGACTTTCTGTACACCTCACACACCTCAACCATCTCACATTGTGCTTCCACTGTACTCTGATGGTACAGTTTATCATTTTCATGAACTATTAACAATATCTACTTATTAACACAACTTTACCAAATCGCTGTATTGCTGATGATTACTGTATTGCTGATGGTTTCATATGCAACTGCAACACAATTAATGTTTTTATATAGTAGTTATTATAAGTTATTATTATTTTTATTAATATCTAAAAATAGATATTTAATATTACTTATTTGAGTTGTTTGAATGAAAGTGAGACTTGTGGCTTGTTCAATGACATATTGCCATGTATGTAAATTAATTTCATATGTTGTCATGAACAATATATTTACCATGTATTAATATAAAGTGAATTATGGCTAATAGTAAATGTACTTTAAAATAATACTTTATAACATTCATTCATTCATTATCTCCCGCTTTTATCCTCTATTAGGGTCACGGTGGGGTTCCCCATGCCCATCCAGGGGAGAACATCTCTGCGCTGGGCAGATCCAGGGCAGGGTGCCAATCCATCGCTGGACATACACTCACTCACACACTCACACTCTATATGGGGCAATTTTGAGAATTCAATTGACATGATCCATGTTTTTGGACTGTGGGAAGAAACCCACACAGACACGGGGAGAACATGGAAACTCCACCCAGATGGGGATTCGAACCGGGAATCCCTAGCGCTGAGAGGCGAACGTGCTAACCACTAAGCCACCATGCCGCTTTACTTTATAACATGATTTTTCTAAATAAATGGAGGCCGTTCTCTAAAGTAATATACTTGTATAGCAAGCTAGGTCATCATTACTATGTAGGCTGGTTGGGCATCCCTATTCACATGCACACCACCCACCACTTACTTACTTACAAAAAATATTAAATGTTGCTTGATTATGTTAAGTAAAGCTTTTCCTCGACTGAGACATAAACTGATTTAAAAACAAAGAGCTGTACTTTTAATAATATATAGAAAACGCAGCACCAATGTTAATTGGTGTTTTAATCAATATGTTTTAATCCTTAAATGCATACTGATATACACTCTGATATATACTGATATTCATGTCAAACTTACTCTACTGTAAAAAAAAGAAAGATGATTAAAGGTCTGCCAAAAAAATGACATTAGCTGCATTGAATCAAGGACACAGTAGGAGGACAGACTTTTGGAATGTACGGTCCTTCTGGGAGGCAATATACTCTTTATTTCTGTATTTTTGTATAATTGACAAAATAATAGAGCTATAAACATTTGGTCATATTTCATAGTTTTTCATGGTATAAAGTAACATTTTAAATTCAACAATCTTGATTTAACCACTGTCAAAAGCAAATAACTTAATGTGCTCACTGCAAGGTGTGAAAACAAATGGTCATTGTAAAAAAAACTGAATTTGTACATGGTTATAGAATGCAACCATTGCAACAAGTCAGTCTGTGATATTTCTTCCACTACTTACACATCACTATTATCGAAAAATGGAGGCATTCAGGAATGACAAGAAATCAGCCAGAATGTAGCAAATCATTTATGTTACAAGTTATGTTGGGTTGCGGAATGCTGAGGCATACGGTGTATGGAATGCAAGGTTTAAACCTCTTCTGGCTTTAACATTGCCATAATGGTGAAAAATGGTGATAAAACAAAGGTCATAAAAGCTCTTCTTGGTATAGTATGTGTCCCAGTACCTATGTCTATATATTATACAATCTTTCATTCATTATAGACCTGTTAATAAGACAAGGCCATTTATATTGGCTTTCATATATAGAAAGTTGAAACTCACTAAAATCAAGATATAACAGTTTGGACTTTTGTTGGTATATGGCAGTTGTTTGATAAAAGTTTTTTCTTCCAAGAAGTAACTTGGAAAAGAAGTTCAGGATAATGCACACAGAAAACAATTTCTTTTTGTATTTGTCCATACTTCTAGCCATCTCTTAGTTCAACTTGCGTGAGAGTAAAATCTTTTATCAAGTCTGAAGCTTTTTTGATTTGTGAAAATCAAAACACGGCCACGCGACTCAACTATGCATGAAAACATAGGAACAGGGGTGCAGAAAAATGGCAGCAGGTGCTCTGGACCGATGAATCAAAATTTGAAATATTTGGCTGTAGCAGAAGGCAGTTTGTTTGATGAAGGGTGGGAGAGTGGTACAGTAATGAGTGTCTACAGGCAACAGTGAAACATGGTGGAGGTTTCTTGCATGTTTGGGGCTGCATGTCTGCAAATGGAGTTGGAGATTTGGTCAGGATTAATGGTATCCTTAATGCAGAGAAATACAGGAGATACTTATCCATCATGCAATACCATCAGAGAGGCATGATTGGCCCAAAAATGTATTCTGCAGCAGGACAATAACCCCAAGGATACAGCCAATATCTTCAACACAGAGCCCTGATCTCAACATCATCAAATCTGTCTGGGATTACATGAAGAGACAGAAGGATTTGAGAATCTACAAAAGATCCATGGTTAGTTCTCCAAGATGTTTGTAACAACCTACCAGCCGAGTTCCTGCAAAAACTGTGTGCAAGTGTATCTAGAAGAACCGAAGCTGTTTTGAAGGCAAAGGGTGGTCACACCAAATACTGATTTGATTTCCATTTCTCTTCTGTTCATTCACTGCATTTTGTTAATTGATAAAAATAAACTATTAACACTTGAATTTTTAAAAGCATTCTTAGTTTACAGCATTTTTCTACACCTGCCTAAAACTTTTGCACAGTACACTATATATATTTTATCAATATTGCATTATTAGGGTCAGTTACTCTTAAACAACAGTGCAGATTTTTCATCTTAAGAAAATTATATAGAACCACACGAACACCCACACACCTACAGTATTAGATTTATATTATTTAGTGGTTTTGCACCAGCAAGTTTCCACTGAATTCCTGGGTTACAGAAAGATTTAAGCATAATTAAATGGAAAATAATAATTAAACTGAAGCAAGTAATTACTAGATAAAAGCAATGAACAGTTAAACAACAATTAATTTGCTATAAACCATAATTTGGTTTACTACTGACAGCATTTACAAAATCATTTCAGACCTAGTAGACCTTATTCTGATGAGATTTTTGGCAAGAAAAGACACAGTTCTCCAGATTTGATGAAGGCTACCTAGCTTTATATTAATATCACTATTAATGCCTATTAGCGACCTAACTTTCAAAAGCACAAATGTAAAAGAAGTAAAATAATTGAGTATACTTCAGGTGTATGAGTAAGCCATATAAAACATACAACATAGAAAAGCCAGTTTTCATCCACCTTGTGAATCGCTGCCATATCACCTTAAATTTGTATCTCTGAAACGATGCGTTAGTATGTTGAACCTGCATACATAGCTGACTGCATACAGTAACTTCAGGCAAATATTATTTGCTAGATTCTTTTTTCAATGCTTTAAAAAGCATGTATGAAATGAGATATTTATATTTGCACTATTTATCACAGACTATAGAGAAAGGGTATGTGCTGTAATAAAATAATTCAAACCAAAGCAGTGACTACAAGTTGGTTGTTTTGTATAACTTTTAATAACTTTTAAAAGGCTGTTTCATAAGTTGGCCTTTTGAATCTTCTTCTTCTGTCTGACCATCAGTATGCCTCTGGGTCCTGAACATTGTTTCACAGCTCAATACACTAACCTCTCATGCTTCGGGTCTGCACAGCTGTTGCTTGGGAGCTTATATTGCTGCAGAGGCTCAGCATTTCATCACTTTCTCCACAGAGTACTGCAGCTCCTTTTGCTTATTTATTTTTTGCCATCTTTTCCCTCTGGTCACACCAGTTTGGCAAAACATGCTTAAGCATGCAAATCCTCACAGTAATCAATATTGCAGCTGCATTCTTTTTTTGTTTGTTTTTTTGCATTTCCAGCACAGTACATGTCAAATAGAGGATAACTGAGTGTTTCTGTAATAGGCCCCTTTCTACATACATCCACTGACAAGTGCATAGTATATGCAAAACAATTGTCATGTTTAGCATGGTTTTGTTCTGTCTGTAAACAGTGAACCTTCATTTTCAACAATTTCCACCATGCCATATGAGTCAACATCACTGGAAGACAATGAAGTAGTCATGACTGTTTGAAAGCAAGTACCAAGGGATACAGAGCTTGTGTTAAAACCTACCTATTTTAATTAGAAAGCCATGCTTTGGTAAACACAGCTGTGGGATTGTTCAGTTCTAGCGCAGCTAGTGATAAGCCAGCTGTGGAACATGCATCCCTGTCAGCTCCACATTCTTTCCAAAAAATGCTTTCTCTCATGGGAAAAGCTGGATTGCATTTTCTTACATGTTGGCCATTAAGATCTGTTTTTAGAAATCCCATCAAGTTGGGATTTAATAGACCTGATATATCAGACACTTAAGTACACCACCTTATTTCTAAACTCATTGTCCATTTTATCAGTTCCACTTATCACAAAGAAGCACTTTAAAGTTCTACATCTACAGTCTTGTTTTAAATGTTTAAATTAAATGCTAAGTGACTCAGCCTTGCGGACAGAGTTAGGAAGATCGTTCCACCATTTAGCAGTGGTGAACATCCTCTCCATCTCTTTTGGGACATAAGGTCACTATCAGCTGTTTCCATTTGTTCATGACATTGGCCACATGTTGTACTTCACCCCAGGTAACATTCATTTCCTGCAGCTCAAATGTCACCACCCTTTGTCATGGTGTTCTTGATCGTCCCTGTTTTAATTAACCAATGCTACATTAGGGATACACTAACTGTTCATCCTTAGTACATGGCCCAGCCATTTAGAAGTGTGATATGTGTTGTAAAGATCAGACAATGCACTCACACATGATTTTTCTTTAATAAATCAGTAAAAAAAATGTTTTTGTTTGATTCGGTTTTTGTTATCTACTTTTAGGACTTGCTTTACAATCAAGTTCTAAATCTAATTTATTCTGCAAAATAGAAAATTCTGAATGGTTTACACATTTTTAAGTACGACTATATTCTACTAGCTTCCAGTGTATGCTTTACTCCATTTTTAACACCATGTCTATTAGTACACTTATGCTAACATTCATACATAAAGCTAATTGATCTAATTAGCAACAGTAATCATAACAAAAAGCTACACTTAAAACTACAGTTAAATTAATTAGCTAAGTAACTGATTATGTTACTATGTACATTGTCTATTGGACAGGTTATTTCTTGCATACAAACAAAATGTTGCATTATTGGCACATAGTTTACCACTTGAATCAATTACCCATAATTCTCTCCAGGTGACTGTCAGCTTTTCCACACTTTCCAGTCTAAGTGACTACCTGCTTTCTCTGTGATGTTGTGGTTGCACTCTGTTTTTGAATAAAACTAATAATTATTCTCTGGGTCCTGATAAAATCATGCTCTGTCCTCATATGCGCTAGGACATAAACGTTCAGTGACCAGTATATTCAAGGGAGCAAAGCAAACACCATATCTTTATTTTTCCGGGTATTTCCAGCTTTAACCCCTCAACCTGTGGTCTATCTTTTGGTAAAATTATACCATCTTGCTGAACTCATACTTAGAACTAAAGTGGCCTGTGTTGTGAATGTTGTATCTGCTTTGCCTAGAACAGCTGATACAGGTTGTTTCCACACATTTTTACTCATGAGAACTCCTTATGTTCTAATAAATACTTTTTAAACTAAGAAAGATCCCCATTTCAGATCCACAAGCTGCATGAAATTTGCATGAGATTTTCTATGATTAAAATTATTTTTGACACATTTTGTAAAATGCTGTGGAGTGCCTTGACAAAAAAGTTGCATTTAATGAACACCTTGTCAAGTAGATATTATACTTTGTGATGATTGGCATGCGGCTGCCATTGTTACAGGAAATGTTAAACTGTTCATTGTTAACCCCAAAGCAGAAAAGGCAAAAAAGAACAACGTGTATTTAAGTTGCAATTAGTTTATACCAACAGATAATAACCAAAGATCTTAGTGCAGCTATTAATACTATATATTAGGGGTGTCAAACTCAAATGCACCATGGGTCAAAACTCATAGTAGACTTTATATCACGGGCCAAACAGGATAAACATTTATTAAACACACTAAAAGTAAATGTTTTCTAAACATGAATAGGAAAACAACAGACAGGAATATTATTCCACAATAAATTAACTTAAACTTTATGTAACTTCAATACTTTGTTCTCTATAAAAAAAAATATCTCGTCAAAATTATGAATGTTATAATTATGAACATGCTGCAAAAAAACATGACAAAATGAAATAAAATGCTTTATCACAAAAGTAAAAATAACAAATCTAAACATTCAGCTTTCTTTGCTTTTAGGCCATTTTAGAAAAATAAACATAAACTTTAAGTATCTTTAAATATTTCTGCTCTCTATAAAAATTTTCCTGTTAAAATCAAACACATTTAAAATATGAGAATGGTCCAAAAAAACATTGTCGGGCTATTTATAATAATTATAATAATAAATCAATGTAAAATGATCTCGCGGGCCGGAAAGAAATGTATTAAAGGCTGGATATGGCCCCCATGCCTTGAGTTTGACACCTATGCTATAGATCAGTAAAATTTCACTGGATATATTGGAAAACACTGTGTGCATTATAGGATCTGTACTCCAGTGGTTTAAATTCTAACAGACCGATATCAGTTAACCTGTGTTAACAATTAGTGTTCTGATCTTGCAAAAGTAAAATGGTGTTCCACAAGGGTCAATTCTGGGACCACTCCTATTTGCCTATATTTGTATGGTATGGTCAGATATTTCAAATGTCTCATTCTCTTTAAAGAGTTAAAGATTGAATGAACTGTCAATCTAAGTTGAAAGAGTTTACTAACTTGTGTGCGTTCCTAGAGGGAAGATAAAAGGGTGCTGGAATCAGGGGATTTCACTTCCACTTTGGTCAAACATTGAATTGTTTGATGTGTTACTGGCGTACTATGTTCCGGTGTGCCATCCAGACGTAACTGCAGAGAAGTGAAGGTAGCTGAATTTTTTTGGTAGGTTGATGGTTAATTATTTCATGTTCTGGTTTATTGCTGCTGAAAACCTCCACATAAGTGGTAAGAGTTTCTGGAACTCTTTTCTGCTGCTGGCAGCAGTGATTTAAGTGGCGCTCAACCTTGCTCGTACATTCGCTGGGCATGTTTCTAGCAATGCTATCGTAGATTTATCTTCAGTTTACCACCTGAGCAGTGTATTTTATCAGGGTATGTTATATGTGCTGCATGAATGTGTGTAAATGTATGTGGGTTATGTGTATGACTATGCAAATGTGTTCAAATATGATAACTTTTGGTGTGCATGTATAGCTATATGGAGTTATTAGTAATATTATGCTTCATGTACGCGAGTACCGTCACTGTGCATACTTAGTATATACATGCTGCATTCTAATGCATAGTCATGGACACATTTATTGGATTGTATGCAGCCTTTCTGGTCCTTTTTAAGGTATTAAAACTTATTTTAATATGCTTTTTATTTTATTGAGTTGGGCCACAGCGGGGTGCTTGTGGGCCACTGTTTTCTCGTCACTGTCTTTTGCAAATTGTTTATTCCTCTAATGATCTTTTACTTACTGTGCATCACTGTGATTGAGGTTGCATGTAATTAACATATTGTGGATGCAACTTACAGCTGTGCCACCTGTTCTTCAATTGTTGTAGTAGTCTAAATCCAACACAAATTATTAACTATTGAAGAGTGTTAAGAGTGTCTTAATTGTTTTTGTATGAATGTTAATGTATTTAAAGAAATTATTTGTGCACTTACTCTTTCAACTGATGCATGCCTATTATTGTCTACACTTAAAGGGGTGGCATAGTCAAGGTGCTCATATTTTAAAGGTGGTGAACTATTAATACCATATTTTACTTGAATAAGGTTCACGTGAATGAGGTTCCACCACATATGCTTCCAATAGGATTAATTATTCATAAACTTGGAATTAGTTTTGACTCTTATGCAGATGATACACTGTTATACATTTCAGCTAACCCTAATGATGTTCATTCAATCAGTAAGCTTAAAGACTGCATCCAAGATATTAAAATGTGGATTTCAAAAAACTTCCTACTACTAAATTCTGATAAAACTGAGGTACTAGTAATTGGTCCAAAGGACCTTCTAACACTGTCTTAAACCTCGATAACGCCTTAATACGACTCAGTTCATCTGTAAATAATCAATCAATATTGATTGAGATATCTCCTTTATAAAGCATAATAGCAATATCAATAGAATTGCATTTTTTTCACCTTCAGAACTTTTCAAAGCTAAGAAATATCCTCTCCTTCCAAGATGCAGAGAAACTAATTCATGCTTTAATTACCTCAGGGTTAGATTATTGTAATTCACTTTTGACAGAATGCTGCAGCTAGTGTTTTAACTAGAACCAGAAAGTTTGATCATATCAGTCCTGTGTTATCAAACTTACACTGGATACCAGTTAGCTTTCATATTGATTACAACATTTTATTAAGAATATATAAAATTCTACATTAGACTCCACAGTATCTAAGTAAACTCATTGAACTGTATAAGCCAACACACTAACTCTGCTCTCAAGGTGTTGGTTTACTTTTAGCTCCTAGGATAAATAAAATGACTGCTGGTGGAAGAACGTTCTCCCACAAGGCTCTTCAACTTTGGAATAGCCCTCCAGTTACTGTTCACAATTCTGAAACACTATCAAGATTCAAAAACACTATGTTCCTATTATATCATCTTTAAAAGTAGATTAAAATTTTGTGTTTAATTATTCATTCATTCATTATCTCCCGCTTTTATCCCCTATTAGGGTCGCGGTGGGGTTCCCCATGCCCATCCAGGGGAGAACGTCTCGGGCGCTGGGCAGATAGAACCAGGACAGGGCGCCAATCCATCACTGGGCACACACTCACTCACACAGACACACTCTATATGGGGCAATTTTGAGAATTCAATTGACTTTATCCATGTTTTTGGACTGTGGGAGGAAACCGGAGAACCCGGAGGAAACCCACGCAGACACGGGGAGAACATTGAAACTCCACCCAGATGGGGATTCGAACCGGGAATCCCTAGAGCTGAAAGGCGAACGTGCTAACCACTAAGCCACCGTGCCGCCTTGTGTTTAATAATTCCCAGTAAATAAAGGTGTACATCTCGGGCTTGGCAGTGTTGGGTTTGTGATCTGGGATCAGTTTGTGCTGGCATTTCACCTCTTCACCCAGCTCATTATAGGTCGAGGGTGTGGCACCAAAATGATGCTGTCCAGAGAGCCTTTACTTGAGATGTTTTTGGCATTCATCCATAGCTCTGTGGCTACGACAATTTACTGGATGGAACCTGGATTTCTATAGGACTGGCAGTCCTGCAGGGTGCCCTCAATGGACTTGGGTTTTCCAATTGTTATAGTTTTCCAACTGGTTAAATACAGACACCCGGTCACTACATATTCTGTACATGGTTTACACTGTTGATGCCGCCCAGTCACTCAAGGAGGACTTGAACCTTATTCCTCCCAAGCATTCTTCCTTAAAAAAAAAAAAAATAACGGGGAGTTTTTTCTAAACCACTGTCGCTTTGGCTTGCTCTTTGGGGGTTTCAGATTTATAACACTGTGAAGTTGCTTTGCGACAATGTAATATTGTAAAATGTGCTATACAAATAAACTACTGGAATGTAAACTACTTGAACTAGTAAAAATGTGTAATTTAAGAAATGGAAGCTAATGAGAATAGTCTGACAGAACCCATTACAACAGATCTGCTCACAGGATTGCTAAGCAGATATATCAAAGCCCCCATTTGATTGCAAATTACTTACAGTTAAAGATACAGTTAGACTCTGTAATGGTTGAGAATTGTTCAACTGCAGTAACACATGATCCAATACTGAAAACTTTCCTTATGTCAGTTTAGCTTCAGACATTTCTAATGGAACAACCGACAATTCTGATGCAGTTTGCAAATACAGATGAAGTTAAACTGAAACTTTGTGTCACATTTATTAAAGGAATGCTTGGGAAGGAAAATTAAATTAAATGACCACCTTTTCTACATGGAACCGGATTGCTCAGTTTCAGGGTCAGGCTTGTGTTGCAGCAAGTTGCACAGTAAATGATTATTTTAATAATCCTCTGCTGAAAGTTTTTGTTGCTTTAAAAAGCAAAAGAAAATTGTAATGTACTTTTTTTAATGTAATTTGGATATGGATGCCTAGGGTTCACCCACAATAATATCTGATCTTTATTTACAATATTATCAGGAAACTCATGAAATGAAGAGCAATGGTAATAGACTTGGTAATTTCACTTAGCTTTGGTGTATGTGACCTTTTCTAGTCAACTCTGTTATATTTTGATGTTCTCTACCCAATAATGTACAGCCTCAGGTCCAATTTATGAATCTAACAAAGAAGATCCAATCTTTCTTCACCATTCAATGGCTTTGCTAGTACCAGAAGATGGTGAAAGGTCCCTGTTGGCCTTGAGTGTCACCCAGCACTTGCCAGGACACAAAAGGACACTGGAAAAGACTGTGGATCTATAACTATCAGGGGAACAAGATAAAAATACTCTGCTGACAAGTCAATTAATCAGACTTTCAAGGTGCCACAGTAGGATAGGCTAGTAAAGAGAAAGAGAGGTAGTGTGTTAAAATAGATGTATAGTCGGCTGTTGGTTGCAAATTATCAAATTAATGTACAACAAATGTCAAACATAAATTGATTATTTTCAGAAGTAAGATGAGTGCAACAGGGTGTACCATATAAAGTTTAAGAAAATGTCTTTTTGAAAGACATGACTTTGTCTGGGTCATTGAACGTACTGCTATTTAAATCTCCATATGAATATCCTCGTTACTCTGTCTTTGCCTTAAGCTCTTATACCTACACTCCATTAAAGTGTAGATGAGTATGTGGGACTCCAAAGGAATAAAAATAGAAAGTAGAGCCCATTTGATTTTATGTAAAGAAATATGTAGAAAAATGTGAGCTTTCAATCAGGTCTTGTAATTCTGGGTCATCAAGGATCTGTGGCCCTTTATAGGTGTTGCAGTCATGTGAACTTGTCAAGAGCTTTTGAATCACCAACTATCAACAGCAGCAATAGAGCAGAATGTCTGCTTCAGTAATGAGCCAGATTGTTAAAGCTTAAGATCATTTTGCTTCTATTCTAAAGTAACTTTCATTGTTATTTTGATGCTTTTATAAACAATGTAATTAGTGTCTTTCACCACCTATGGATATAATGTTGACAGACATTTATATATTACAAGAGAATTGATACACGACGATTTTATAGCTTGCAAAGAGCTTGAAATGTTGAATTCAGGTCAGCATAATTAATGTTTGTCTTTGCAGTATGTGTTGCCTGGCTGACTTCATTTTAACATGTTATTAGAGCTCTTCACTCAGCACTCATCTGACTCATCGCACCTCTAGTGTATTTGAGTGTGTCATCAATGAGTTCAGTATTGTATCATAACACTGCTGTTTAGTTAAACTTAGAACAATGTGTATCCAAATGTATCGCTTAAAATTTTATTCAGTTACAATTCTGACCTTGACATGGTAGCCTGATGTGGGTCTATAACACTAGTAAGCACTATAAGCTTTAGATCTGTCTCTCTATCTCTCTCTCTTTTTTTGTTCTTTGGTGATTATAAGCTCTTTTTTGCTGACATCAAACCTGAGCCATGAGGAACGAGTGAAAATCTTCAGGGCCTACATTACTACACATGATGGATGATCTTCCTGACAAAACACACCATCAAAACTTCTTTGCTCTTCCACAATGTATTGCTGTATTGATTTTTGGGCAGGCATTTGATGAAGGGTTTCTCTTTTGATAAAAACTCACCCATAGCCCTGAGTGTTGTGGAGTACTGTCATAGTGACATAAGGTCCATTATAAAAGAAATTGTTGTCAGTAGTATTGTCTGTACTGATGTACTATAAACAGGGTTTTTTTGTAACGTTTTTGCACTTCATATGTGTAATGCAAATAGCACCTTTTTACCATTAAAATATAACAGATACAAATATATAAGAATATAGCATACTTATATAGCATGTAATATAGAAGAATATAGCATACTTATACTCACCATTGCAGAGCCTTTAGTGGTCGTGCAAGCATTTAGTTTTTCTGCTGTTTAATCATCTCTACCTCAGAGTGACTAGCCTCAGGGAAAGTCAACTGCAGTCGTGCTGCTCTTGTACTCTTTACCTCATAGCTAAAAAAAACTCGTTTAAGGCGTGTTGTTTTTTGGTGTTTTTCTTTATTTGAACAACTTGGTGCTACATGAGTGTGATTTGCCAGCTCTTATCTTTTAGTGACCAGTTAAGTGTTTATGAAACCAATTCCATCCCTCCATATTAAATATGCAAAGGGGAGAAAGCAGACCACACGTTGTCGCTTCTAAGCTTTGAGATTGTAAGAAACAGCAATTCAGTTTATGTGCTTTGCACCAGACTGTGTTAACTTTTAATTTGCTCCAAGCTTAACATTTGCATTACAGATTTTGTGAAGCCACACTCTGCAGCAGATTTGCAGCTCTAAAACTAGCCCAGAAAGCAGACAGCAGTGTTGTTTAATTAGATTCTGTGCATATTCACAGACTGGAAAGCATAGATTCCAGACATCAGACGAGGAGAATTTCAGGAAGTCATTCTTTGTGTGAGGGTAGTCAAATGTCAAATTAAGTTACAAAAAAAGAAAGAGATCTTAGTATTTTAGCAGCAAAACAATAACTTGGGTACTTTCTGTACATTAAGTTACACACTTTACATTTTAAGCAATATAACAGGAATATTTCATTCTGTCCTTCTTAGCTTGTTAGATATCAATGGTACTACACTGCACTACAACTAATTCAACCATTTATGACTTGTAAAATGTTTTCCACCTGTAAAGCGCCTGAAGCACTGCCTGTTGTTTTAAGATAAAATATAACAATTGCACAAAATACACTGATTGTCATATCTATATTTACAGCATCTCTATTTACAGTCTGTAAAGCACATATTCTCCAGTGAAAACTGCTCCAAAGTTTGTCTGTGAAGGCAATATAGGTTTTTACAGTGGCATATTTCTTCCGCCTCATCAAAGTGCTAGGCAAAATTGTTTGAACTGCACTTTGAAGCTGTCAAATCCCTGCTGTCAAGCACATTGTGATGGACCACTAGTTCCATCTGGCTCAGATGTGTTGAATCAGATGAATTTTCTCTAACTCTGTTTGATTGTGTCCTGTTTTTAAGTACAGTTTTCATTGTCTCTTGGCAATATGTTCTTTTGCAACTTCTTCAGCAGTTCAGTTTTTATACTTTGGCAATAATTCTATAAATGAATCTGCTCTTCCATATCCTTAAACAAGTTAAATAATTAGATTTGGTGTAATTTGATTTATGATGCACTACATAACTTTTTACAAGATCATTTTACTGCTCTAATGGATGGTTAATTTGGGGTCTCTTTTACAGTCGTTCCCTAATTTATTCCACAGTGTTGAGCATGAACAGCATTGTGCTGCTGCAGCAAATGCTTAAAAAGCCACCTCTCGATTGCCTGGGATGAGTAGAAGTCCTTTAGTCCTTTGTGTCTTTTAGCTGTCCTTTGGGAGGCATTCAAAGCTCGGGCACACTCCACAGTTCATCCTAATTGTGTGTTTTTCACTTGAGCAAATTTTGGTGTAAAGCTGGTTGAAGAAAAGTGACAGAAAGCAGAGGGGTCAGTAGGAAGTCAGGCTTTGATTTCTGTTTTCCCCAGTGACTGAGAGAATGAACTTGAATGATACCTATTTGATCTTTGCCCCAAGCCACCACCCTGACAGCAAGACAAAAGAAGATAGAATAGCATAATGCAAGGTCTGGGCTTTAAGTACAACTTATCAAAGTTGTTTGAGGGAAGGAACCTAAAAAGGCTGGCAGGCTGCATAAGTACAATAGCGGTACTTTATTTTGCTCAGTTACAGGGATAAGATAGATACTATGCACACTAACAATAACTTATCTAACAAATCACACTAACAAATATATATATATATATATATATATATATATATATATATATATATATATATATATATATATATATATATATATATATATATATATATTTTTTTTTTTTTTTTTTTTTTTTTTTTATCCAAAAGCATAATTGTATAGGGTAAATATTAAACTACAATCACAAAAAGTTTGGGACTTTAGTGTCAGTGTAAAAAGTTAAGAGGCAATGATTTATCCATCAATAGACAGGTTCATCTAATGAACCTATATTTTGTCTTCTATAGAACATTCATTCATTCATTATCTCCCGCTTTATCCTCTATTAGGGTCGCGGTGGGGTTCCTCGTGCCCATCCAGGGGAGAACGTCTCGGGCGCTGAGCAGATTCACCCAGGACAGGGCGCCAATCCATCGCTGGGTACACACTCACACACTCAAACACACTCTATATGGGGCAATTTAGAGAACTCAATTAACTTGATCCATGTTTTTGGACTGTGGGAGGAAACCGGAGAACACGGAGGAAACCCACGCAGACACGGGGAGAACATGGAAACTCCACCCAGATGGGGATTCGAACCGGGAATCCCCAGCGCTGAGAGGCGAACGTGCTAACCACTAAGCCACCGTGCTGCCCCTTCTATAGAACATAAACAACAAATTTGATGGCAGCAAAAAAGAAGTTGGGACTATTAGTTAGTTTACTATTAGTGTGCATCTATTCTTCAAAAACCTGTCTATAACCGTTTGGGAAGTAATGAGGCCAGGTGCTAGGGTTTTGAGAAAGGAATATTGTCACATTCTTATTTGCCGCAGGATACTGACTGTTCAACTGTCCTGGGCCTTCAATGCCACTGAGATGAGTATATTAAACATTTTATTATTTATCTATCCTCTAGTAATGCACACTGCTCAACCATTAAAGTCTGGCATCAAATTTAAATTTGTTTGATTTTGGAGGAAGTAAGAAGACATGGAGAACCAAGCATAACCTGGATGGACACCATCAAGACATGGACTTCTTTATCACGAGACATGGGTCATTAGGAAAAAACAAACTCATCCTTGCAGCAACCATCGTGCAGCAATAACAGCTTATGACATGATATTATACATAAAATACAATTAGGGATTGGTTGAGAGATGGGGCAATTAAATTGCTCGTTGAAAATATGGGAAATTATTTATTTGTACTTTATCTGACTAACTATTTCAAATCTTTTTTTATTTTCTGCAAACTGGCATTACAACAATATGGATGTATTACAATACAATTCTGTATTACAGAAACAATAAGAATAAAGTCACTGTATAAATCTTGATATTGAAATGAAAATGACAATAAAATCTCTGACCTATTAATGTCTTTAACATCATACCTTTTATCTGGCACTTTAACACCAACCTAAAGCAATTGTCTTGAATCTACAAACTCAGCTTTATCTATCAAATAAAATTATATTAGAGTGTATGACTGCCCTAATAAAAGTACTTAGTGCTGCTGTTTAAATCATAGTACTACAAATATTTTATGATTTTATTCCCATGATTCGGAAGAGGTTAGACTTTCCTTCCACTTTAATTTTTACTAAGTGGTGTCAATTAGACTTCTCCTACAGGGTAAGATTTGATTCATTCAACCTCTGTGGGAATCTCCCACTAATGATTTTAGGATGTCTGTTGTGACTGCAGGTGGAACAGCAGACAGTTATTGCTTTCTGACAGGCTAATACATTTATATTTATACTTCTTTATTATTAAAAATATTCATTGTGCAATAAGAAAAATAAATTTTCAATTGATGATCCCATCAGCAACTGTTTGGACTGCATGTTAGTGACTGAGTTGTAAAGGTTTTCAGCTAAGCTGAGGGCAAAAATAATGACCTGCTGGTACAAGACCGCCATTTGCTCTGTAATGGATAGGAAGATGAAATTGTTTAGGAGGAGAGAGGATATTGTAAGTCATTTGCTGGCTGTATTAATTAATCATTTGTGTCGAGCTCAGGCTGCTATGAGGGAGATGTCTGTGGAAATGCGCACTCAGCTCTGTGGGAGTCTGATTGCGACTCATCGTTGAATGCCTTCATTTATTGGGATGATTGGGTGCTGTGCAGAGTCCTGCGTGACTTTCTGCAATAATCAGGGAATTAGTTCTGTATTCATGCACTCATTTGGTCCATGATGGTGCTACTATGCTGAAAGTCCAGTGAAAACATTGTATCACATGTTACACATGAAGTGAGTTAAATGGGATATGTTATAAGTCAGCAAAGACTAACTGTCCACATCATTTCAGAAGGTCATTTTAAGTTAAATTAACTGCTGAGTGTATAGTTCATTGTTTTATGAATCATGGCAAAGATTATACACTTAATTCATATACTTTTGTTTTACTGTGGCAATTATACAACAGCATTAAGTATTTGACCACAATGGCAGGATAATATTCATTACATGTAATACACATCTATAAACTATGATTTTATAATGTTAATTTGATTTTTTTCAGAAAGAAAATACATTGTAATAGGGCGTCATCATGGAAGGCATTGTGAAATATGGGACTACATCATGTAAGACAAAATACCACAGGAGACCAAATAAACAGGTATTAATTAAATCTATCATAATGACAAGAATTAACTACCTCATGACATGTGCCACATCTACTACAGTGCAAAAAGTGCATAAATGCCCGAGAGGGCAAGTTTCCTTACAAACAAAACCAGGATCATTGCCAGTCTTACCATGTTGATGCTGAAAGAACTGAGGTGGTGCTGAGCTGTTCTCTCTGTAAGCACCACTTACAAGGGAAGAGCTTTATTTACTGCACTGTATTTTACAACACTAAAACACAAGTTTATATTTTTATATATTGCCAGTATGTGAAGTTGGACTAGACTATTGAAGTGAAATGTTGCAACATACAACGACATTTTAGATTATTTATAAGTTCAGTGTTGAGGCAAATGCATGGTTAGAATCAAAAGTAAATTTCTTAATCATCCATCCATCCATCCATTATCTTCCACTTTATCCTCTACTAGGGTTGCGTTGGGGTTCCCCATGCCCATCCATGGGAGAACGTTTCGGGCGCTGGGCAGATACACTCAGGACAGGGCACCAATCTATCGCTGTGCACACTCACTCACTCACTCACTCACTCACTCACTCACAAAACACGCTCTATATGAGGCAATTTGGAGAATCCATGTTTTTGGACTGTGGGAGGAAACCGGAGAACCCGGAGGAAACCCACGCAGACACAGGGAGAACATGGAAACTCCACCCAGTTCCCTAGCGCTGAGAGGCCAACGTGCTAAGCACTAAGCCACCGTGCCGCCAATTACTTAATCATGTTATATAATTATAAATAATATTAAAATAAATTAATAAATCACAAACGTGAAAAAATCTCAGAAAAGTAAATATTATGATTTTAATATATTTGATTGTGACATAGTTAATATCAGACCTTGTTAGAAGTCCACATATTTGTCCACACTGTGAAGCTAAAGTGATATTTTACTAAATAGTGCTGTAGGCTAGTTGAGATCTGGAGTCTTATTATTGGTAGGAGTAAGATATTCATTTCTATGTGAAAAGACATACTTACTAACACCCACAACACATCAATATGCCAGAGGCTCTGCCAACTCTTTTAGTGTGCATCTCACCCTTGCTGTTTCTTTAAGACCCCCTTCTTTGTCACAAATGTGTTATTGTTTCTAAATATTTACATTTTGCTCAACGCCCCAAAGAGATCCAACTCAAACAGTGAAGTTGCACTAATTTTCAAATGCGAGAGAGGCTATTTTCTGCTTTTGAAGCATATATCAGGCTGTGGGTACATGCCATCCTGTTAAGCCTGGCTTAAAAATCACACTGCCTCCAGTGTGCTGGAAGCACTGGAGCATATGCAGCGCCACTGGCCTGCTGTGTCCACCCACAGAGCTGCCGGGGTTCACATCATTGTCTTAAACACGAAAAATACATGCTTGATGGGCAATCACTGTGCCATCCTCATTCTCTTTCCTTTCCATGAATACAAGCACCACACTGGAGTGTGAGGGATGGAAAAAGAACCCAGCAGCACCTCTTTCTGGCTCAGCGTGTAGGTGACTTTACTCCCACATGAAGGTCAGAGACTGATTCAGTCTCCTTTATGTGGTTGCTTATCTCAACAGGGATTAAAGAAAACAGTCCATTTGATTGGTGCATGTATAGTCACTAAACATGCTATCTATATCTAGAGTCCAAAGTTAATTGATGGATTATGTAATTAATTCTAGAGCTAAACATTGACCAACTTTTTATGGTATCCTTTACAGGAGGATAATTTTGGTTAATTTGCTCTTGTATGCTTAAAGTAGTGTGTATATCATTGTTATAAAACAGACTTTGACAAATAAAGCAGTATTGTAAAATAAAGCAGAGCTGTACAAATGCTAGCTAAAGCGATTATACAATTAACACTGCTATACTGTTGCAGCACCAGTAATATTTACAGTATAACCATGATGTAAGTGACAGGTACAGTAACATTATTAGTTTTATCCATCCATCCATTTATTATCTTCCACTTAATCCTCTAATAGGGTCGTGGGGGGGCAGTAACCCATGCCCATCCAACGTCTTGGGTGCTGGGCAGATACACCCAGGACACCATGCCAAGCCACTATTGGGCACACACTCACTATATGGGGAATCTTTGAGCATTCAATTTGCCTTGATGTTTTTGGACTATGGGAGGAAACTGGAGAAACCCAGGGAGAAAACTAGAGAGACACAGGGAGAACATGGAAACTCTAGATTGGGATTCGAGACGGGCCGCTGAGAGGCGAACGTGCTAACCACTAAGTCACCGTGCCTCCTTATTTTAAATTTTAAACAGATTTTTAATTCTCTAAGTACAAGTAAATTAAAAGAAAATATACATATTTTAATTTGTAATAAATTAAGATTTTCAATGTTTTTCAAAACCTGAACCTTTATATGATTAGCATTGTAAGAAAACTATTTTGGTGCATTTATGCTCTAATCCAAAGTGAACTGAAGAAATGCAAAATTGGTGCAGTCCAAGTAAAAAAGATAAACGGCCCATTATATACTTTTTTGTCTTTTATGTATTACTCTCTTACTATACTATTACAGATCAGCTGTTGACCCATTCAGTCTTAACAACTTTCCACTGATGTTGACGTGGTTGGGATTGAAAACTATTTGGTCCCTAAATCTAATTTATATACATTGTTTTGTGAAAATGTAAAAATTAGTTGAGTGATGTTGGTCCTTCTTGGGACACGCATCATGTTTCAATTATTAGTCCAGCACTATTACCATTGAGGCACAACCCTCCTTCATTAAACTTTTCATCCATACATAATGGTAATATATAATCATAATAATAATTATAATAATAATAATGATAAAAGACAATTCCAGGCTCAAATCTTGGGCAGGTGGTCCTGCGATCTGTCTATCTGGAATTTGCATGTTCTGCAAATGTTTGCTTGGGTTTCTAGAAGCTCTAGTTTCTTTACACAGTCCTAAGACATGTAAGTTATATGAACTGCAGACACTTAATTGTCCCCAAGTGGAAATATGTTCTTACACATACGCATTTTGTATTGTGAGCTTTGAGCACTAATTGTATGTAAAACAAAATCTGTGTAAAATATAAACAAGCGAATAAATGCTATACACCTGAGCTATGTTAGACATTCATTCAGATGTTCTTATTATGTTAGTCCTTTGCATAATGTTGTGGTAAATTTGTTTAGATTTATGGATGTATAAAATTAATAATTTAAAATATTTTATTTATTAATATTTACACCAATCAGCCAAAATTTTAAAATCATGGAAAGAAATTTTGAATCTCATTATCATCGCCATACTACCTCTTGATATCCTATTGGCATTGACCTCTTTAAGCACAACATTCTGCTATGCACTATAGTTAAGGATGGTTTAAGGACAAGAATTGATTGTGACTTCAAATTCTCTATACCTCAATCTGACCCAGAGTCTGTGGGCTGTATCAAAAAAAAAAAACATTCATGGCGATCCTCTCTGATGCCTTGGTTTCAGATACAACAGCACACCTTTAAAGGTCTTGTGGTATCCATACCTTGACATTTTGTAAGTTAAGGCAAAAGGTTGGAAGCTTCACAGTTTTAAATGGTTAGTTTAAATGATTTGCTAAATCACTGTATTGTAGGTTTGTAGTTAAGGAACCAGCCTTGCTTTATTATATGAGACATAATACAAAGTGTAAAAAATTTAAGAACATTAAAATACCTTTTTACATTATGTAGGAGCATACATATTTCTGCATTTGTGAGGGTAGGTAAAGATAAAGGTAAAGGTGCTTAGATATTTAAAAAATAATTGTAATAATAAGATTGAACTGTTTCATTTTGCTTAGGTTGTCTTATTGAAGGTAGGATTCTAAAAGTCATGCTATGAATGTAGAAATATCAGCATATCAAAGCTCAGCACATCTGAAAAAAGTAGCATGACTCACTAATTCACAGCTCTTGCAGTTCTCGGATAATACTACACAGACAAAATTTGAAAAATGCTAAACAGTTACACATCAGAACTCAGCAAATTAAGGACAATTCCAAATCCCCCAAAAACAAAGAAACTAGAACCTGTAGCAGCAAAACCGTTCTCAATTTGGACATTTTTCTAAATAAGTGCAAGAAGAAAGAATGATGGTCTGCCGTTTTTAAATATTTGTAAGATTAACAAGGAACTAAGTTGAAATCTGGGGTATGAGAGAAAATCGCAAAAATGAATTATGAAAGACTAATTTAGAAGCTTTTCCCTGTGCTGCTGGATTATCTTTGTATCCACTGTAAGAGAAGCTGAATATTGAGTGTATGTTCAGATGAAGATTGACAAGGGGGAACCAAGAGACGAGATCAAAGACTCTGGCTGATGAGGCAGAAACAGTCTTTGAGGTTAGAGATGTGTAGCAGGAAAGCGTCTTTTGTCTAGGTGGGCAAAGTGTCATCTAGCACATTGTTTCAAAGACTTTAATTTGGTTTACCAGTGCTGGTTTAAGAAAAAAATTATTTAACAATGTATCAAATTATTTTAATCCATTTTTAAAGTTAAAAAGAGTTAAATATATTAGGAAAATCATTGCAAACATCCGCACAAATGTAGCACAATGTAAACAAATGAGCACTGCTTATCTGCTAAATGTCAAACATTGCAACATGCAATATTCAACAAGAGTCATATTTGTGTAATCATTATTTGTTCGTCTGACTTTGTCAGTTAAAGTGTTAAAACATTTTTAAAAAGCTTAATTTGTATTATGTTGTGTTTTAACCAAAGCAAGTTTTTTGCATGAAGTGACTACATGAAAAGTGCATAGCCAAATGCAAACGTGTGGGGCTATGCAAGGTAAAAAGTTTGCCCACTGAATACGGTTCACCAGGTCTAACCTGACTTTTAAATAAGGTAAAAAAAAAGTGTAGCCATGGTAGAGACTTTGACACTGATCAGTTGATGAAAAGCTGTTTGTTTGAGGTGTTTTTTGTGCTCATTAACGGGCACACTCAGCTTAGCTATCTTTATAAGAAGATAAGTAGTCCACATGAACAATGCAAAGCGAAATTCTGCTTTCAGTAAATAAAACATTTACTGTGGTTAATAAGTGAATTACACTCTGCAATTGTAGCGGAAAAATGCCAATTGCTTAAATCTAAAAAATAATTAAACAGGAAAAATCTGTTAAAATTTTAATAGAATACAGTATGGTTAACATTATACTACGTCTTCATTTTAACACTTGAAGGAAACTCTGTCAAGAAAAAAGAAAACAGACTTTGTTGATCACGCTGACTGTGCTGTTTGCCGCAGGTGTTGATTTAAACCTGACTTAACTCAAACTTATTTGTTGGGTATCTTGGCTTTCTCAAATGTACAGCATTGTTCCTCCAAAGGATTAAAAAACACTGCTAGCTGAAAACAAAGCATACCCGTGTCTTACTGTGAAGAGAATCAAGTCCAGCATAGCAACACTTTTGGTTTAATACTTTGCCAAACAGTACGCTCCTCATCTCAGTCAAAGCAAAGAAGTGCAAGGATCTCTTCCCGACAAGAGTGTTGAAGATAAAATTATCATATTTCACACTTGTGTCTCTCACAATCTGGAAAGCAGAGAGCAGGTGGTTTGCTCTCAGGGGACTCGATGCCTGACGCTCAACACTAGATCACGAGGCCTCATCCATCACAATCCTCCTCAGCTGGGGATGAATTTTACAAGGCAATCACAGTAAGGTTTTATGAGTATTGCCTTAATCAACTCAATGTTTTTTAAAAGATCAAAAGGCTTCAATGATGTGCAAACAAATACTTGATCGTCCTTTTTACAATAGGATCTTGCACTCAAATCACAAGCAGGCAAGAATGTTGCAATTTTATTTCCTAAAGGTCACATAACCATCATTACCCCTGTATTTGTCATAACATTTTTAACAACAGCAGTTGAATATAGGCTGGCACTCTAACATCCATAAAGGCTGTTTATCTTCAAATAACCGGACACAACATACTCACAGATATTAAATGAGAAATTGTTTTGTTGTGCACTTCATCTCCAGTGTTGGTTCATGCATAAAAAGGGGTTTAATCTGTGACAGTTTTCATTATGCAAAAACGATATAACACATTTTATAAAAGTAACACCTTTCTTTAGTAGCATTTTGAGAACAGTAAGCTGTAATGGTTATTTATAGAAAGAGCTGCTCAGTATATTATTTGCATGTCCTTCTGAAGATTCGATGATGGTTATGCTGATTAGTGTTATTAAACAGTCTACACAACTGTGGCACTTACTCTACATTTAAACTTTGAATGAGAAATACCCTGTTGCAGGTTTAACAAAGCTGCAACGTTTATTTAACTGGGTGGTTTTGAAAATAATAGAGCATTTGGGTAATCTCTTCCAAAAAATTGATTATCAGTGTGTATACTATTATTTATGTAAAAATTTCACAATTCGACGCTTCATCTGTGCTCAGCCGCCAAACTCACTTTGTTACAGTCATACGTGAGAAGTGAGGACACATACTTCAGTATTCAAGGACATGTTTCCTATTTAATCAGGTTTAATTTTTCCAAACGTGTAATAAGCTGACAGATAACAGCTGCCTCCTCTCTTCCAGCTTGTCTATATATTTAGTTGTTATTTTTGTGAATCTAATCTTTTTTAATATCTGCCATTTCAGATGTTGGTACAATTCAGTTGTTTTGGATTGAGATGTGATGGTCAGGTTCACATACTTTTGGGCAAAACGCTGTCATAGCAATTTTAAACTTCTATACAGACTGAACAGATATAGTATAGCCCTTGATGTATACTCAATCGTACATTGTTTAGCTTTTTTATAGGTTATTATTCTGGAATCATCACTAGGTTGTAGGTCTTAGTCATTAGTGGTATTGGAAATATTGAGAGGTGTTCTTTCAGCATGGTTCCATAATTTGTCTACTCTTCAGAAGTTTGACAGGCAGAACGGAATCTTATCTAAATAGACACAGGCAACACAAAGAGATTGCCTTCTGAGGAAATAGAATTTTTCACAGAATTTTCCACATACTCTTCAGCTCTGCTTGACAAGTGACATCCATCACTTGTGCATCAGTGCAGCATAGACCAAAACCATGGCAATTACTGCTCAGACCAATGCACAAAATAATTATGGAGAAATGTGTTATTCCCTGACATCATTTTACTTCATTCCCTTATTAAGCTTCATCCATCACTAGAACTAAGACATGGTTGCTCTTCACCCGACACGAGCAGGTCTCACAGCCAGTGCAGTTTTAAAGGAAATGGTGCAGCACAATGAATCCAAAGTGAATGTTTCAGCAACAGGCTAGCTGCATCTAGGAGAGTACAGTCTGAGAGGATTAATTAGCTGGATTTGTATGACAATGGGCCTGTGACATCTGGTCTAGTTATGGCAGTAAGTGTTAATAAGGTGCGCTTCATCAGGCACAGAGTGTGGAATTTAGACAAAGCCAGCCTATACCCCTGCTGTGCTGATTGTAGAAAAGTGGAAAAAAGGGAAAAAAAATATAGCACAATGCATTCCTTCTGACACATGGCAGCATGTACCCAACAAAGAGATGACTTATAGTTTTCACTTTGGACTTTTACCCAGTAAAGCTTATATTTATGGACTGAACTATAGGTGGTCTTTATTACCAAGTTATACCAAAGTTTAGGTTTACATATTGAATCTTTAAGTCCCTTTTTTATTAGTTACTTTCTTAATGGCGTTTCACGCAACTGCATTACTGTAGCACTATTGATGGATATGAATCTTCCTTAGACAGAGACATGTGGGAAGCTTCTTGATTGTTTGATTGTTGAATAGAAGCCTGGCTTTGAACAAGAGGAAAGTGCTTTCGGGTAGCAGTGATTAACACTAATCATCAAAGCTCTCTCCTGACAAGCACATGCAACTATTAATAATGCACTTGTGGGTAAGTGCTACAAAAATACCATATTTTAATCTAGAGTTTAGAAAACTTTTCTAGAACAACTTAAAATACACAGTAGCTTAATGTACATTTACATTTGCATTTGTTCATTTAGCAGACGCTTTTATCCAAAGCGACTTACAAGGTGAACACAGGGTTAATCACAACATCCCTGGGTTAAGGGCCTTGATCAAGGACCCACACTGGTAACTTCAGTGAACCTGGGATTTGAACCACCAACCATCAGATTGATAGCCCAATGTCCTAACCACTGAGCTACCGAGCAGCATCCATAATGTAATAATGGACAACATCTTAAGAAAATGAAAACGTCTTGAAGTTCTGTTTCATTTAGTAATTCAGATTAAATATATGACAAAAATGTTTATCTCTAGTCTTTCACATGGCTTTAGATTTAAATGTATATGTATCAAGCCAATCCCCCCCCCCTCCCCCCCCCCCCCCCCCGAATAAATAAAGTATTCTGATTCAGATTAATTTACATGCAACCAATTAGAAAACTGAACCAGTGTCTTTAAAACTTGGCAAAACCACATGACCAAAAAGGAAACACAGACTGCAGACTATCAAAAATAATTCTTCTGAGATGAAACCTAATGTTAAATAATGTTAAGGGACATAAAAAGACTTTTAATTATGCTGTGAATATTGTTTCCTAAATATATGACTATAAAGGCACAGCAGTCAGTGAAATTATGACAAATCAGGAACATTCTAAAGCACTTGATATATATGGCTGTTGAAACCTTTAAGGCTACAGTAACCACACAATTTTACCTGTAATAATCCTCTTATGATTACCAGTGAGATCTGTATCTTTGATTTGTGTCTAGGATGTCTTTTTTTTTTACTTCTGCTATTCCCTCTAATCTACCTGCTGTGGTCTTTAACTCCATCTGTCTTGAATTATAATTAACACAAGTCACACTTACAATCCATTTGACTCTTTTTGCTCTTACAGATGTGAAGAACAATGGTTATAATCTCATGATTGTTTTCTGTAGTTCTGTAGACATGCCATTCCCCTGCTCTTCAAAGAATCATCACAAATCATGATTAACCAACTGGAGACAAAACGTCCTTGATTATATTCAAAGCCATCTTTACCTTTTGTGTGGCGCTGAAGCATCTCATTGGATGGTAGGAAATGTGTCCTGGTACTGACATTGTAAGGTACTCACAAAAAGCCTGGGTGCCAGGTTTGAGGACGAGCAGGTTCAAAGTGACCCATTGGTGGACTTTGGAGTGACACTGGAATAGTGCAAACAAGAATCAATCCCCCTGCACTGCAAACGCTAGGCCTGTGCCAACATGATGTGCCCATAGCATAGCAGTACGAAGGTGAGGCAGCATTGGAGAGGCACTGGTGCCAATGTGCAGGAGAAAGAGCACAGAAGTGAGTCAACAGCTCCAGGCTGCCTGGCAGAGGTATGCGGGACAGTGAGGGCGAGGTCAGCCAGCATGGATGGATCTGACAGCAGGCATTGCCAGCTTGGCATCTCAGGGGCTCTGCATTCACTGCCAACCAGCCCCATGGAGGTATAGTGAGAGCGCTCTCCTGTGGGGTAGAGCAAGAAAATGCTGTAGTGGGACAGAAAAAGAAGAAAGCGAAATAAGGAAACTGTGTGTGAGAGAATTGAGGCCAACTCTACTGCCTGAGAGTTTACCACCACAGGCTTTGGAAGGGGGAAAGGCGAAAAAACAAACAACAGCAGAGCTGTGACATGACATTTAACATTTATGTTTGCCATGTATTTAGACATATAATGCACTGATGTGCTTACTGAATTTTCAGTGTCAAGAAAATGGCTTGATGGATTACAAAAATGGTTCCTGTCAGTCCATAGACATAAGTTTTAATGCGTTCAAATGAACACACTGCTTTAATGTAAAATAAAATATAACCATTAATAAAAGGTGTGGCAGAAAATAACTTCATAATCATTTGAATGTGATCAGTTTAAACTAATAAATATATAAGTGCTCTTTTTTACTTTTTTTTTTTTTTATTTTGTCATTTTGCAGATGCTTTGATCAGTAGACAATTCAGTAAAGTACGGAGTAACAAGCTGAACTGCACTATAATTAATCCTGACCATTTGTGATAACCCTTAACCGAGCTGTTGTCACATTATAGACAGCTAGGGAGAACATTTTACAATTTAGTGATTTGAAATGTTCAGTGGTGGCTTAGTAGTTAGCAAATTTGTCTCTCAGCACTGTAGATTCAGGTTCAAATCCCAATCTAGGCGGAATTTCCATGTTCTCCCTGTGTCCGCTTGGGTTTCCTCCAGATACTCCAGTTTACTCCCACTGTCCAAAAACATGAATTCAATGTATATTGGCTGCTTTAAATTGCCCATATAGTACGTGTGTCTGAGTGAGAGTGTGCCCAGCAATTGATTGGCACCCTGTCCTGGATATATTTGCCCAGCGCCCAAAACACTCTCCCCTGGATGGGCATAGGAACCCCACCATGACCCTAGTCCCTAAGATAATGAGATGAGATGAAATGAAATTTAAATTGGCACCACTGTGAGGTAGAGGCATCATGTGGTGATTATCACTAAAGTGTGGTGTTTGAGCTCGATTTTGAAAATAGAGTTTATGAAAGGGTGGCAAGCATCAGAAATCTGTACTAGAACTACCGAAAGACAGTGGAAAGAGTTAACTAGTGGAGCTACTCGGGTGCTTGACTATATAAAATGGGAGACCAGCAAGCAACACATTGAAGTAGTCAAGCTGAGAAATGATGAGGGACTGGACTGACAGTTGAGTAGCCTGCTTAGTTAGAACAGATCCAATCTTCTTTATAACAATTCCCTGATTAGTAAATGTTAAACAATGTTTCATTCTTCTCTGAATCTTAAGCTTTATGTACATTATAAAAGTGTAATATTGAAGGAATTTGCCAGTGTGTTATCATCGTCTTGTTTTACAATGACAAGTACAATATGGTACAAGTTCTCCCACATAATAACAATAGGCTAATGGTTTTTCTTGCAAGCTATCACTAAAGTCTTTGTAAACTGCTTTTCACTAGTTCTGCAGAAATAAGTCATTTGTACTGAAATGTTTGGTCATTAAATTGGCCAAACCATACACTGTCTATTATCAGAAACATCAGTATTAGCTGTTAAGCATAAGTGATGCTTAGACAGTTTTGCATCCACATAAAACTGGAGACTTGAAGGCGCAATGATTTTAGCAGTGCACGCAGACAAAATGTCCCCTGGCCATGTTAGGCCACATTAGATTTCTTGAAAGCGCGACTTGTTAAAAAACTTGTATCATAATTCTTTCATAAGCTACAAATAAAATCATTTAACACCTGGTCTTGGACAAATGGACACAAGCCATTTGTGTCACTGTGCTATGACTTACCTCATTCCTTTATTTTCTAAGCGGCTTAATGTGATTTGGGTTGTGACGGCATGTAGGAACCTATATCATTCATAGGATGAAATGCAGAGGTCTATTGCAGGGTCAACACACAGACATACTGTAGATATTTACACATTCACAGAGACTAATACCTCAACTAATAATTCACTAATGTATATGGTTTTGGACTCTTCTTTGTTATTTGTGCTATATGGTCAAAATGCAAAAAGGACATTTCCAAACAATTGTGATTTTAATATTAAACAAATAAACACAATGTTGCTGTTATTTTCTAAGAGTTGGAAAACTTGAATTTAAATTATTTTAAGAATGTTTTGAATTTTGATAACTTTGGTCAACATTTATTTACTTGTAGCAAGTAAAATAATAAATAATAAAAATACATATAAATATGAATGGATAATATATCATACAGCTGAAAAGTAGGCATCACTAATTGCTGTAGCTCTGCTTTATGCAGTATGATCTAAAACACCTTTACTGTACAGCTTGCTTGTGTGGCTTGGGTAATCCATCCTGTTGTTTCAGTTTGCATCTTGCATCAATTCAGGTGTAGCAGAAGCACAGTGGATTATAAGCCCCTGGGAGAGTTAGGAAGGCAGGAGGTAGTGATAGTCTGACATAAAACCTTTAAGAAAGTTCAGTGCAAGCCCTGAGAAACTGGTGCTCAGCCAGCTAAACTGTACCTTCATCCATCCAGCTGAGCCACTTTACTGCTCTGCTGTCTTCTTCTTCCTCTCTATGCTCTTTCATTCCCTCCTCATCACTGCCCTCCCTCAACCTTTTCTTCTGCCTCCTGCGAGTCTATACAGCAGACTAATTCTGTTCAGCAGGCCTGTTGTCTGTGTTGTACACTATACACTTTATTAAACTCAGAGGAGTTCAGGCTCCAAGCTTAGCTTTGTGTCAGGTTCATCTTTGCCCAGGCAGTCTCTGTAAAACATAGAGAGGGAGCCAGAGATTGAGCCTAATTAGTTTCACTGCTGAAAAACGTCAACTCCTGCTTCTCCTCAAAAACTGACCTTAATAAACAAATGAGCCACCATGTGTGCTCTCTTTCACACTGCTTTTCTTCTCTCTTTCTCACACAAGGGAAAAAGTTGCTTCAGCAATTTGTGCATAATTGTGGTGATTATCCTAGCCTAGTTACACATGAGCGGGAAAAAGAAACGTTGGCAGATTTGTTGGAAATACCAAATGCTTGACAGTTGTTGGCTGACAGAGTGCAAAGGTCTATAGAAGAAGTTTTAGAGTCATCATTTTCAAATGCCATAGTCAGATGCAATATTAGCTCTACAGAGATCATAGCATAAAAACTCCCATGGAAAAAAATGAGTACCCATGTGGTGTGCTTGATAGTGTGTTATTTTTATATACACTCACCAGCCACTTTATTAGGTACACCATTGTCCCTTTAATCAGTTCCACTTGCCATATAGATGTGTGTCCTAGTTCTACAATTACAGTCTGTAGTCCAGCTGTTAATATACAATTATATATCGCTTTGCTCTGTTCTTCAATGATCAGGACCATTGCAGCGCCACCACAGTGCGGGTATTATCTCATCTCATTATCTTCTACTTAATCCTCTACTAGGGTCATGGGGAGGGTTCTTCATACCCATCGAAGGGAAACTGTTTTAGGCTCTGAACAGACCATCTCTGGGCACACAAATTCGTTCACACAGACACTATATAGGGGTATTTAAAGCAGCCAATTTACCTTTTTGGACAGTAGGAGGAAACCCACACAGACAAAGGGAAAACATGGAAATTGGATCCCCAATGCTGAGAGTTGCTTACCACTTGCTTACCACTAAGCCTTTGTGCCATCCAGCAGGTATTATGTGGATGGAAATTAATGTTTAGCGCTGTAGTGACCGTAATCTAGTGGTTCATGGATTAGTGTATAATGGTACAAATAGTATAAATGCATCACAGCACTGCTGTATCCAATCAAAAGCCCAGCAACCTGCAGAGATCACCCTATGTACACTAACAAAGGACTGTAGAATAATTAACAAACTGCAGCACAAGATGAAAACAACTCACTGATTTTAAATCTCTAAGGTCAATAATAAAGTAGATGTGTCTAGTTGAGTGCAAAGTGAGTGCACTTTGTGTATTAAACTCCAGCAGTATTACTGCCTCTGCTGCATAGACTATAGTATAGTTTATCACAACACCACCACTGTGTTACTATTAAACTGTGGTGGACCATTAAAAAGCAGAGTAGTGGACACTTCAAAGTTCAGCTTTGATAATTGGAACTGAAATGGACAATGACTGTCAAATTAGTGGGTAAAAAGTGTGTACATCACTCTACACTCATTGTCCATTTCATCAGCATGAAAAAATATATACACTATATGTACGATGATATTGAAACACTTCCTAAACATTCTCTGAACTGTGCCATAACGCTAAGCATACGAACCGGGAAGTTGCCTTAAATGCATTGCTGATTTTTAATTTTTTTAATTTTTTAATTGGCGGCGCGGTGGCTTAGTGGTTAGCACGTTCGCCTCTCAGCGCGAGGGATTCCCAGTTCGAATCGCCATCTGGGTGGAGTTTCCATGTTCTCCCCGTGTCTGCCTCCGGGTTCTCCGGTTTCCTCCCACAGTCCAAAAACATGGATCAAGTCAATTGAATTCTCAAAAAATTGCCCCATATAGAGTGTGTCTGTGTGAGTGACTGTGTGCCCAGCGATGGATTGGCGCCCTGTCCTGGGTGTATCTGCCCAGCGCCCGAGACATTCTCCCCTGGATGGGCATGGGGAACCCCACCGCGACACTAATAGAGGATAAAGCGGGAGATAATGAATGAATGAATGAATTTTAAAAAAAAAAAATTTGGCACCCTAGAGTCTCTGATAACTGTGATTAGAGTTTAACCAAACATATATATATACACACGTGGACAAAATTGTTGGTACCCCTTGGTTAATGACAGAAAAACCCACAATGGTAACAGAAATAACTTTAATCTGATAAAAGTAATAATAAATAAAATTTCTATGAAAATGTACAAATGAAAGTCAGACATTGCTTTTCAACCATGCTTTAACATAATTATTTAAAAAAAATAAACTCATGAAACAGGCCTGGACAGAAATGATGGTACCCTTAACTTAATATTTTGTTGCACAACCTTTTGAGGCAATGACTGCAATCAAACGATTCCTGTATCTGTCAGTGAGACTTCTGCACCTCTCAGCAGGTATTTTGGCCCACTATTCATGTGCAAATTGCTCCAGTTGTCTCAGGTTTGAAGGGTGCCTTTTCAAGACGGCATGTTTCAGCTCCTTCCAAAGATGCTCAATAGGATTTAGGTCAGGGCTCATAGAAGGCCACTTCAGAATAGTCCAGTATTTTCCCCTTAGCCATTCTTGAGTGTTTTTAGATGTGTGTTTTGGGTCATTATCCTGTTGTAAGACCCACGACCTACGACTGAGACCAAGCTTTCTGACACTGGGCAGCACATTTCTCTCAAGAATCCCTTGATAGTCTTGAGATTTCATTATACCCTGCACAGATTCAAGACACCCTGTGCCAGATGCAGCAAAGCAGCCCCAGAACATAACAGAGCCTCCTCCATGTTTCACAGTAGGGACAGTGTTCTTTTCTTGATATGCTTCATTTTTCCATCAAAAAGTTCCATTTTTGTCTCATCTGTCCATAGGACATTCTCCCAGAAGCTTTGTGGCTTGTCAACATGAAGTTTGGCAAATTCCAGTCTGGCTTTTTTATGTTTTGTTTTCAACAATGGTGTCCTCCTTGGTCGTCTCCCATGAAGTCCACTTTGGCTCAAACATCGACGGATAGTTCGATCTGAGACTGATGTTCCTTGAGCTTGAAGTTTACCTTGAATCTCTTTAGATGTTTTTCTTGACTCTATTGTTACCATTTGTGTTATCCATCTCTTTGATTTGTCATCAATTTTCCTCCTGCGTCCACGTCCAGGGAGGTTGGCTACAGTCCCATGGATCTTAAATTTCTGAATCACATGTGCAACTGTAGTCACAGGAACATCAAGCTGCTTGGAGATGGTCTTATAACCTTTACCTTTAACATGCTTGTCTATTATTTTCTTTCTAATGTCCTGAGACAACTCTTTTCTTTGCGTCCTCTGGTTCATGTTGAGTGTGGTACACACCTTGTCACCAAACAGCACAGTGACCACCTGTAGCCATGTATATAGCCCTACTGACTGATTACAATATTGTAGACACCTGTGATACTAATTAGTGAACACACCTTGATTTAACATGTCCATTTGGTCACATTATTTTCAGGGGTACCATCATTTCTGTCCAGGCCTGTTTCATGAGTTTATTTTTTAAAATAATTATGTTAAAGCATGGTTGAAAAGCAATGTCTGACTTTCATTTGTACGTTTTCATAGAATTTTTATTTATTATTACTTTTATCAGATTAAAGTTATTTCTGTTACTATTGTGGGTTTGTCTGTCATTAATCAAGGGGTACCAACAATTTTGTCCACATGTGTGTGTGTGTCATATATATATATATATATATATATATATATATATATATATATATATATATATATATATATATATATATATATATATATATATATATGTGTGTGTGTGTATATATATATATATATATATATATACATACATACATACATACATACATACATACACACAACACACTGTATATGTGTATGTGTGGGTGTTAATTATATTTTGCCCATGAATACAATAAATTATTATTATAAAATTAAAATAATGAAATAATTCCAAATGCTCTTACAAATGCCTTTTAGCTGCTTCCAGATAATTTTCTTATTAAAGTATTTAATGAATTACATTTCAGCAAGATTGGTTGCCAGGTTTTAAATATTTCAGCCTACGCCTTAAGAATTCATTTTGTTGGCCCTGTAGCAAATAAGTGTAGATTAACCTGTTGCTTCAACCAATCAGATTTTGAGTCTTCGAAACCAGAGCCTTCTAGCGAGCTAAGGATATGTCTGCTCTTCACGCCCACTGATTGGAATGTACTTTTAATGAGTGGAAATTTTCAGCCAATTAAAACTTATAACAGAATTATAACTCTACTTTCAGCATTTGTTTTGATGGCAGTAGAATATGACTTGTTAATGAAACCAATGGAACTAAATCACCTTTTTAAGGAAAAAAGTAGGATGAAATTTGTGTACAAATAAACAAGATTTAATCAGTATTTTTGATGAGTGTTATTTTCCTAAATACTATTGCAATTATATGAGATTATTGGTTATTTTTATGTGTGGCTACAGGATTTCACTGGCTCAGGAATTCATTGAAACACATGTGCTGGCTGAAGGTATCTTCCCCCGCATTCCTGCAGCTCATGGTAGATCCCTGCAGCTTATAAAGAGCGCACACGTTTATCAGGCGGTGCCGGGTAAGGTGCATTAATTATCTCTAAAGAAAGAGTGTTGCCGACTGCTCCACTTTTTCCCCTAGCGCTGCTGGTTTGCCGCCACAATGAGTAATATATGTACAATGCAACAGCTCTTTATATTGTATTTCTGAAAAATAAGATGTTTTTATAGCCATAAAATAGTTATTAACAGGTGGATTAATTCAGACGGAGCATTTCTGAGGGCCTAGGTGTAAAATGCACAGCCTGTCACTGATCTGCTGTGTGTGTAATGTAATGTAATATATAATAATATAAATAATGTAATATATATATATATATAGGGCGGCACGGTGGCTTAGTGGTTAGCACATTTGCCTCTCAGCACTGGGGATTCCCGGTTCGAATGGGTGGAGTTTCCATGTTCTCCCCTTGTCCGCGTGGGTTTCCTCCGGGTTCTCCGGTTTCCTCCCACAGTCCAAAAACATGGATCTAGTCAATTGAATTCTCCAAATTGCCCCATATAGAGTGTGTCTGTGTGAGTGAGTGTGTGCTCAGCGATGGATTGGCGCCCTGTCCTGGGTCTATCTGCCCAGCGCCCGAAACGTTCTCCCCTGGATGGGCATGGGGAACCCTACCGTGACCCTAATAGAGGATAAAGCAGAAGACCCTATATATATATATATATATATATATATACTGCAGCTTTCACACATTTAAAAAAATGTGTTGACATTTAAACGTGTTGCAGTCAAGAACAAAATTAAATTATTTTAAATTATCTTATGTATTTAACCCAACTAGCTGATACACAAAGTGGCTAATACGTGCCAATTACACCTGCAATCTCCATGCACAATTGCTGGCAGTAGAATAATGCTGCGATTTAAAAAAATAATATAAGCTAATTTACAAAGCTTCAAGCCACTTAAATAAAACTAGCAAATACTTATGGCATTTTTTTAATAATGGCATGATGGTAAGAAAAGACCAAATACACTGGCAAAATTGGTTTATTCCAGCAGCACTGCTGTGTCTTATTCATTCATACCAGCACAGTGAACAATGCACCACTTTGTCAGTGTCACTGTACTGCTGGGAAACATCAGAAAACATGAATAGTACCTGTTCTATGGTGGTGCTGTGAGGGTTCCGACCACCACACAACAAAGGCAAATAGAGGACATTTATCTAAAGAAACATATAAACAACTGTAAGTGTGGACCTACAAATTCCATTTATATGATATGTCAAACTGCTTAAATAGAAAAAAAAAATGTAGAAGCATGCATGTGCACTTAATAAAGTAGCCAATATAAATAAGCCTTTATATTATTTCTTAACCGAATTAAGCCTCTCACAAGGATGTAGTTAATATATGTGGTCCTTTCAATATTGGGATGAATCATTAGAACTTTTTAACACATTAAAAGCATATCCAAGCATTAAGCAGGAGATAATGGTTATTGAATGCATGCTGAATCATTTGTCTCCTATGCAGAGTGTGTCACAGTAGACAGGCAACACCCAATGCGCTGGCACCCAGATCTATGCCCTGGCTTTGCTGCGTGCTCACTGACATTTGAGCCAGGGACTAAAAGAAATGGCAGAGCTAGCAGTGCTTCTTCCCGCTGTCCTTTTTCTACATATCCCTATATCAGTTTCTTTATCTATATATTTCTCTGTACAAACTGAACAACTATGTTTTTATCACAACTTTTGCTTTCACCCCTGCATGTTATGTCTCTCGGGTTCCACAAGTGACTCCAGGCTGGCACATATGCTGCATCTCCTCAGCTGTTGTACTAAATTAATGCACTTGTCACCAAAAGCACTTGGTATCAAATAGCTTTTTCTTCAGCAGCAGGAGTGTGATGCAGTTGCTAGAACAGAATCTGCAGAGCTGAAGACAATAAGTAGCACATGCAACAGAGAATAATATTTAGTCTCCACTTAAAATGTGTGAATGGAAAACACTGGTATTAGTGTTTTTTTTTAGAGCATGACCATAGAGTTTGAAAGTTAACTCCAAGACTGTATTGCATATATCAACAGTATATTCAGTCACCTGCAAAAAAAAAAAAAATAGTGTCTAGCATTTAAAAAATATTTTCTTCATGTACCACTGCTCTGTGCCATAATAGTAGCATTTCATGTGTGTAAGCAAAGTAAAATGGTTTGTCCTCCTGTGCCTGTTATTTTACCACTTAGGCAGCTTCCTTTCAGTAGTACTGAGGCTTGATGTTGGTGACAAAAGCTATAGTTGCAGGCCTGCTCTGCACAGCACTCTGTAAGCTGCTGTGACATTGGTCCAAATCTCCCTTTAAAAACCCTGACAGATATCACATGATTCAATTTCACACTCATGCGGACTGCTGACGTCCATAATTGCCATGCTGAGGCTAAGCCATGCGTTTGCACTTGAACAGTGTTAACCTGCTCGCTTGCGCACACTTTCACAGACACACATACACACACTTATGTTAAAAGAGGGTGTTACAGATGTATTAAGGGCATGAGGTGATTGAAAAGGTTCAAATAAAATTAAAAAGACTATGAAACTGCTCATCAGAGCTTTTTTAATATGTGTGATGTAGGATGTTGAATTAAATTAGGAATAACGGATCCATGACCAAATTTATCAACATATGGCTGTTTGTTTTAACATATTTAAATAGAAGTTGTAAATGCAAACTTAAAATAGTGGTGCTGTGGGTAGCTTGATTTCAGGTTGGGCAGACTGGCTTCTTTCTGTATAGCTTTTGCATGTTCTCCCTGCATCTTTGTGCAATTTGTTAGTGTTTTGTAAGTCATGGAAACTGGAGATATTAAAAGTCCCAAGTGTGTAAATAAATTTGTCTGTGTGTATCTGCACTGCTATGGACTGTGTTTTCCCTGCTTTTGAATAATAAACATTGGAGTAGGCTTAAGCACCTTTTTTTCTGATATACATAATTCAGAACATCATTCCAAAAGATTTCTTGACCAAAACCTTGCATGAAAATATTTACATTGAGATCTGAGTTATGATATTAATTCATTATCTAAAGCATTTGACGAACTAATAACAATTTTAGTTATGCAGAAATCATTAAAAAATGTATACAGGTTTAGTCACATTCATTACAAGCGTATCCTTCAAATCGAATGCTTTAAAATCCAAAACTTGGTTTTACAATTGACATGCATCTGAACAGGTTGCTAAAACAACTTGTACCTGCAGATTCACTATTTACAACACCAAAAAAATCTGACTTATCAACTGTTTAAGTGTTTATCTTCTCCTGGCTTAAATACTGCAATGTATTGCTTTTGGTCTTTCATCTCACATGTTCCAGAACTCTCCAGCTCATCTACTGTTCAACCAGTCCAATCCTTACAATCCTTACAGATCTGTTCCATCTTACTTACACTCTATTTTCTCACCGCAAACCATGGCTTAATTCTCACCATATACCTTTTACCATTGTATTTATTTAAGTAGTAAAATTATCTCCCTATCTCTGTTTGTATTGATGAGACGTATAGAAATTTAAGTTCAAGTAATTTATTTACATAGCGCTTTTTACAATAGTACATCGTTATACAGTTTTTTTTTAAGGAAGAAACCTTAGAAGGACCAAGGCTCAGTGGGAGACTCATCCTCCATGAGCGGCCAGGCAGAAACATATTAAGTGGCATCCCTTTATATATTAAATTTATATATTAAATAAGACTGGCAGGGCGGCACGGTGGCGTAGTGGTTAGCACGTTTGACTCTCAGCGCTAGAGAATTCACAGTTTGAATCCCCATCTGGGTGGAGTTTCCATGTTCTCCCCGTGTCCGCGTGGGTTTCCTCCGGGTTCTCCGGTTTCCTCCCACAGTCCAAAAACATGGATCAAGTCAATTGAGTTCTCCAAATTGCCCCATATAGAGTATGTCTGTGTGTGAGTGTGTGCCCAGCGATAGATTGGCGCCCTGTCCTGGGTGTATCTTCCCAGCGCCCGAACGTTCTTCCCTGGATGGGCATGGGGAACCCCCCCCCCCCCGCGACCCTAATATAGGATAAAGCGGAAGATAATGAATGAATGAATGAATGAATGAATGAATGAATGAGAAATAAGACTGGCAACTAATCAGAACTGGTAATACTTTAGACCAGATGCTTACTCCTTATCTTACTGAGCAATCTAGGCTTGGCTTAAGGAACCAGCCTTCCTGGATTGATTCCTGGTCCCACCAAGTACTATGACTGTAGTACCCTCGGGCAAGGCACCTAAGCCCTATTGCTTCCCTGGGGCTGTGTACACAGCTGCCAATTGCTCCCAGCATGTGTGCTCACTTCACTCAGTGTGTGTATATATGTGTGTTACACTGCACGGATGGGTTCAATGTGGAGGACAATTTCCTCTGTGTGTAAGCACAGTAGGCAAAATAGATCACTTAATCAATTTGTAATCACTTTTACTGTTTTGTTCTTTCACATGTAAGTCACTTTACAAACATGTCTGCAAAATGACTACATGTAAATGAGTATTAAAAGGTTCTTTAAAAAATGTGGTTTGTATGTTTCCTTTATGACCCTTGGTGGTGCTATTGTTCTTGCTTACAAAACAGTCTGTTTACCAAATGCCATATCTGTACCACAAAGTGCAAGGATCACAACATCACATCTGTATGATTATCATTTTGTCAATTTTACCAGGCATTTTGTTTAAACAAAACTAGAACAAATTTCTGCAGTTCATACCCAAAGTTCTTAAAGTGAGTACAACATGAGATCAATACGCTATTTATAAAATATAATAATTTTAAAAAATCCTAATATTTTGTTTTTACGTGAAGTATTTTATAAATCCTGACCCCCTCAGTCCATACAGACCAGCAACACCGAATCAGATTATCCTACAAAATGTTGCTCTTTATAATTCTCTAATACATTATTATATTATAAATAGTTTTGACCATATTTTTAAAAAACAGCTGATGGCATTTGAAATGCCACTCTGCAAACCTGGAAATTTGAACTAATAGGCTATGTCCTTTCAAGTTTTTTAGTATCATGATGTGTACCATAAATATTATCAATTCACAGAATTGCGTTCTGTGGATGATGTTTGTAATATTGCTTTAAAATGAAAAGACTGAACTAATTATTTTTTTCAACTCTTGTTAACAGTATTTAACTTCAGCTTTGTATGATGAAGACGCATACTAAATACAAATCTTGCAAAGCTATAACTTGTCAGCAGCATTGCTGACCTTTCTGTAAGACAGTTTTGGAATAATGCAGTTGCAGCACAAAAAGGCCAAGATGTCAAAATAAGTCATCTGCAGTTTGTTCAGATCTTAACTTAAACAGTATTAATCTTCATTTATTAATCATATTAAGGAATAATATTAATATATGCTCTAGCAGTGTGTTTTAATTTTTAAATGGTGAATATGTTCATTAAAGTAACAAATCACTGATCATTTAAAGACAATTTTTAATAGTCAGACTTATTCTAACACTGTACAAACTTACAATTATTTTTTGTGTTTTTTTATTTTTTTGTACTTGATTAAAGCAGTTTTAAGAGTTTTCAATTGTAATTTGTAAACAGAAACACTACAGAATGCTGTGACTGCAGCACTCAAATAGCTTTGGGTTTTGGTTTTGGACAGAGGCAAAATTTATTTTTATGGAATGTTTAACAATTAGCAGTTTAACTAGTAACAGTCATGATTACTGAATACAAAAAAGCAAGGTTTTGCAAGCAAGTAGGGGTTATGGTTTAGCTCTGGTGGCAGATTTCACATAATAATAATGAAATTCAGAGATAATTTATGAGACATTTGTGTAACTATGATGAGCATAGCACATATACACTGTTACTTAATACCACTGCATCAAGACGAAGGCATGCACAAATTCTGCCCAGAGTGGTGGTGACTTTTCTAGGCTCAAAATAATGGGATTAACCTACCAACAGTACAGTAGTGTTCAATGGTCAGACATGGGCTTATTTTCAAAAGTCAAAAGCCCACCCAACTTGTTGTACAGGGAGTTTTTTTTCTTGCCACTCTCACTACGGCTTTGGGAGTTCAGGCTTGGAATAATAATAAATGAACTTGAACTTGCCAACAAAAAGTGGTGCATCAGTTCCCACTGCATGTGTAATCACATATAACATGCCTAAAGCTGAGGTTCTTCGTCTTTCCACAGTTGGGTTTGTATGCAAATCTGTAAAGCATTATACATTTTATCCATTATTATACACTAGTTTTTCAAAATTAATGCATCAACTACCTCTAAGACTGCAAGCTTCAGGAGTAATTATGGTAATTATGGGAAGTCTATATGAAAATTCATCACATGGTTATAGACATATATACATATAGCATGTGGACTGTTGCACTATAAAGGGTTGTTCTGGTGTCATATTAAACAGCCATATTGAAAATCTCTGTTTTTAATACTGATTCATCTGTCTAAATGGCCAAGTATTATTGCAGAGTTTTATGAGAGCACTTCCTGTCTTTAGTCTGCTCTACAGATTCTGTATGACACGGAGAGAATGAGTGGTTTTGTTTTTCATGGATTAGACTGTCAGGGCTGATAAAGAAAGATATGAGTCCAGCTCAGCCTCATGAGAGCAAGACCTCAAATGTGCTTTTGATGAAGACGAATCAAGAAAAGGGCTCAGAATCTTTCATTTAATAGTCTGTGGGTGCTGTACAATGAAATTAATTTTAAAGAATGCAGGAAAACCGTAAAACGATCAGATTATTATTCAGCAACAACCTCAATGTGAACCAGCAGTAAGAACTGCTTATTAGGTTTATATGTACGGTCGCATAAAATATACATTCACACAAGTGTTAAATTCCCAGTATAGCATGATTTTTTTTTTTAGACTTTAAGCTGGTGCATTAATAAAACATTTTAAGGGTTACATATTCAATTATACATTTTCTAAGCTGCTTATATTAATTAGGTTTGCAAAGATGCTGGAGCCTATCCTGGCACTAAATAGGAGAAAGGTGGGGAAATACTCTGGACAGCTACCAGTCGATTGCAGAGCAGACACACAAACACATTTTTTAATCTCTGACCAAAGACCCCCTGATTGCATCACACTGCAACCTATCTACATATAAATGCACTTAAAATACTAACAAGATTTTTAGAAATAATCTTATTAATGTGCCTCAAAGCAAGACGCATCTAAATATACATAGAGCTAATTGTACAGTGTGACCCTCTGTTGGTAAACCACAGATGGCTGAGATCACAATATTTGGCTGGGTTTACAAAAATTGCTCTGGCTTAAATTCAGTTTTTGAAGTTATAACAGGTAATTTAAAAATGACAGAAAGATGCTGTTCCCTTCTCCAGCAGCCTGGACTTTCTCTACAAAAGCCAATGTACATGTGTCCAGATGGCAACACATGTTTACACAACACTGAAACCATACCGCTTGTCCAGAGTGGCCATGGCCTCATGCAGTTTGCCAGCTGCTAATAAACCAGATGTCTGTTTTGAAAATTAGAGTTGCTCTAGGTTTGGTTTACTGTGCAATTGCTTAAGGTTTTTGAAAAAATGTTTTACTTTGAGAATAATAATCATGTGATAATAATATTCTTCTTTTATTTAGCCTTCATCATTGCATAATTCATATTTTAAAATCTTTTAGCAAAATCTTTCAAATGTAATCATGTTGTTACTTTTTTCCAAACCCTAAATAGAATCTCTATTATTCTATATCTATCTGCTCTGTTCTCTCTCTTTCTGTCTAAATCAGACAGATTTGGATATATAGTTGTTAGTTGACACCATTTGCTGAGCAGCAGGTCTTAGTTCCATCTATTAGAAACTGCTTACTTTCACAGAGTTACACCATATGCAATTTTTCTGACCACACATCTTTTAAACCTGCATCACTTCAAAACATAAAAATTTGGTGTGAAGAATGATTGTTGTAGATGTAGCAGGCTATCAGTAAAACATATATATGACATGCTTCTGCAGCCTTTACTTGTGTATTACTTACAAGTGGAGCTACAAAACAAACAATCTAAATAAAAACAGAGATATACTTAAGCTACAGTTGCTATAATACGTAGAACAATCTCACTGCAGCAAATTCTGTAAGGTTCTTTAGTATCTTCATTTTAGTGAATCATTGTTGGGTTGATTACACATTAGTGTACTTGGATAAAGATGAATTTTGAAATTACATTAAGCTGTATATAGAAACAGGATGCAATCTGAACTGTTTTCGTGTAGAAAAGAACTCTGTATTTATTTGTAATTTAAACTAGCCTACCAATAAACATACTCTAATATTAATAGCACATGCCATTTTTGGATGTAAGCTAAATCATGTCAACTAAAATGAAACCATGACTTGTTGATTGGTTATGCCATTGAGGTAGAATAGGATTCATTACCTACAGTAATATGTCGTTGTACATATGTTGCTTTCGCTGTATTCTACAGTTCCACTTTAAGATATAAACATTGATTGATGATAGTGATCAGACATTCATGCTATTTTAATGTGAGTTGACTGTCAGGTGTTGAAAAATTAAACTAACAATCCAAGTTCCGCACCAGGGAAATTCCACACATTATTAAAAATGTGTCCTCCCAGGCTATAAACTATTTGCACAAATCACAAACACTGATTATTGGATGAGAACTGTTCCAGGTTCTCGCTGGTATTCTGAAAGCAAATAAGTGTGCAGAGTGTGGGGGAGTAAAGAGACAAAAGAATTAATAGTTCTCTAAACGTGTATTTGATCAGAGCGCAATCTTAATACTTGCCTTGTGAATGAGGTGAAATTCAGTGTACATTAGATTTAAAGTGAAGTGGAGACGGTCGAGTTTAAGTAAACTTTATGAGACTTTACCAGGCGGTGCAGAAAGTTCAAATGAACGGCATCATTAGTGTCTGTTTAGTATTCATATTGGCTTGGAGAGAACAGCAAGTTTCTTCATTTTGCACTGGTTTGCTGCAGTGTGCCAGCATGCAGGGGGGTGGTGAAATGGAAGGTGGAATAGAGTGGATCACACAATTGCTTTATAAAGCCGTTTTCTTTGTGTGAATCTCAGGGATTTATGTTAAACTAAAAGAATCTGGAACTCTGCCACTGAACACATGCCATCAGGGTCTGTGTCTTACAATGATTGGAATCCAGCTTAGTTGTAAGAAAAGTGTTATTGGTTTTATTTGTACCCTTGGCAGGGATTTTCTTGAGGAGAGTGGATTTTATAGACAGATATTGGCAGAAGCAGTGCTGGCACCTCAATTAAAGCCGGAGTTGGAGGTGTCTTTCTGCAGTCTTTCTTTTGATCAGTGGTGCACATTTTTGTTGGGTGACATTTGCAGTTGTACCCATGTAGGTACAGGAGAAGTGTCTTGGTTAAGTATGTTTTACAGTTTTAATGTAATGAATGGAACTTAACAAAGAGCTAAAACACAAATACATTAACTTCTAGAAAGGTCTATTTAGTAGCTTTAAATCACCTACCAGTGTTTTGATCATAAGGCCAAACCAAAACTTCTGGGAAAAAGAAAAAGCCACAGGAAAAACGTGCAAACTACACTTGTCTGCTCTGTCTAGAAATCCAAGAATCCAAGACATAACCATTGTACTATTGTTTACCCAAAGCAAAATTATAACTCTTACTCAGAAACATAAAACCTTACATTTCATCGCAACTGATTTACAGTGATGAATGGAGGAGAATGAAAACAGGTCCCTACTGTGAAAAAGTGTTAATAGGTTTTACATTGGCACACACATCACACAATACACCACACAACACATGCTGGCAATATACTAGTTGTAATCATAGTACATCAGCATTACTCAGTCTTAGAAAATATATCTGGACAGATTCTTCAGTGCTATCACATAACTAATTAATGATGTGCTTAGCTGCAGATTCAGATGAATGGTTGGTTAAAACTGTATTAGCAGCATCTGCTGTGCACCTCTGACTCAGTAAGTAAGCAAGCCCTGACAAATGGGCCCAAGACCTGCTGCTCAGCAAAGTGTAGTACATAACAACCTCGCAGCCAAACTTCAGAGTCCTTTTTCAGCAATGTGAGTCATAGAATAGAACAGACAGAGTGAAAGATAGCGAGATTAATTTGAGAGAATTCTGAATAAAAAATAATTGTTATAATAAGTATATTGTATAACAGTATCAGACATAAATTCTTGGATGAAGCTTAGTTTTTTAAATAAAACACAATACTTCAGTAGTCCTCTAGAAACAAAGTCTCAATATATAAATGTATGTATGAATAAACCACTCTCAAAATGAATAAAGTGCCAAAAGGAGACAGTAACATGAAGGGTTCATATTTATTTCAGTGTGTTCCTGATAAAATAAGCAGAGCCTTGTTGTGATGCCTTATTGCTAAGCCTTTCTAAAGACTTTCTGTACTTGTTTCTGCCAAATCCTAAAATGAGGGTCATAGCTTGAGCAGTGGCAGACTCCACACTCACAGGCAGCTAACTTTCTGCCTCTACTCCAACTAGATCTCCTTGTTCCTTTATCTAACACAGCTCCTGCTTTTAGTATTTTACAATGAGCCTGCTTCTTTCTCCTTCCTTCTGTCTGTGCAACATTTTCTCTGTCAGACTAACAAACAGACAGTGGTAGTCTGATGCTGGCACTCCTTTCTGCTTGATCACTCCCTTCATGCCAACAGGCCCATAGCATGCTGAGGGCTCTCTGTCAGCAGACAAACAGCTCAACCACCAGACACACTTTCAGTCTTGCAATAGAGGCAGAAATGAGCTGAAGACTATGTTGTATTTGTCACTAGAAGTGCATGTGTCAGTGGTGTAAAATGATTTCATTTCATTATAGTGGTCTTCAAAAGTATTAACCCTGTGGAATACATTTCCAACATTTGCAAACTAACTAGAAACTGCAGTTGGATTTTATGTTGGCGAGGTTGCTTACAAAGAAAAAGGCCACACTCAGTATAGCAATTAATGTGTAATTTATATGCTATATTAGATGTGGGGGATCTCCATGTCCCTCCAGGGGAATATGTTTCGGGTGCTGGGCAGATACACCCAGGACAGAAAGCCAGTCCTTTCGCTGGGCACATATTCACTCACACACACACACAGGCCATGTTTCTGGACTTTTGGCGTAAATCGGAAATCCTGGAAGAAACTCACACTGACACAGGGAGAACATGGAAGCTCCACTCAGATCAGGATTCAAACCTGAATCCCCAGCACTATAAGGCAGACGTGCTAACCATTAAGCCACCACGCAACCCAGATATTCCAGTCCATTTCCCCACTTTAATTTGCTCTTCCACTATTACCAGTATTTGCCAAAAGTGACAGTCTTCATAATTTCACTTTTATTTTGACATAAACCATGCCATGTATTTGTGCATCTTTGAAGTTTTTGTGTGTTTTATAGCACTTTTAAGATTGCAGCACATTGGCTTAGTGGTTAGCACGTTTGTGTCTAAGCGCTGGGGATCCAGGTTCAAATCCCAATCTGGATTTAATTGTTCTTTCCATGTCCGCATGGGTTACCTCCGGTTTCTCTAGTTTTCTCACACAGTCCAAAAGAACATGGATTCAAGGTAACTTGAATGCTCTAAAATTGCCCCATATAGAGTTAAAATAATATCTGCCCAGCAACTGAAACGCTCTCCTCTGGATGGGCATGAGAATCCCCCATGATAATATTAGAGGATTAAGTGGAAAATAATGAAAGATAATGAATAAAGGTACTCTGTGTAAGAGATTGGTGCTTTCTCAAGGGTGTTTCCTCTTGAGGTTAGTTTGTTTCACTGCAAGGATGGATTATCTGTGGAGGACAACTTCCTCTGTGGCGCATGTTAGCACGTTAGTGGTTAGCATGTTCACCTCTCAGTGCTGGGGATCCAGGCTCGAATCCCAATCTGAGTTTAGTTTCCATGTTCTCTTCATTTCCGTGTGGGCCTTCTCCGGGTTCTCCGGTTTCCACCCACAGTCCAAAAACGTGCATTTAAGGTAAATTGGCTGCTCCAAATTGGCCCTATATAGTGTATGTGTGTCTGTCTGTCTGTGTGCCTAGTGATAGATTGGTGCCTTGTCCTGGGTGCATCTGCCCAGCGCCCAAAACATTATCCCCTGGATGGGCATGGGGGACCCCACGACCCTAGTCCCAACTACAGGATTAAGTGGAAAATTATGAGATAGATTTGTTAAAGATCACATAGACAAAAAAGAGAAAGTTTTAAGAGCATAGAACTGTACATTTCTCTGTCAAACACTGTGCTCACATCTTTCACGCAAATTATTTAACACAAATTCTCTCATTTACATATTTTCAATATGATAGTCAGTTAACGCAAGCTCTAGAATAGTTAGAACACCCTCAGATCGAAATGTCCAGGAACACAAATCTCACATGGCAGCAGTACATATCTGCAACAGTATTTAATTATTGGAGGTGTGGTAATGTACTGAGTTGTACTGTGGCAGAGTTGTTCCCATTAATATGTGAACATGTTCAAGTGACCAAAGTAAAACTTTACATGTAACCTCTTTATTAAAATAATTCTATATAAACCTAAAGCACTTTGAAAACAAACTAATGTAGACTAATGTATTAAACCATCAATATATTTGCTTACAAAATTGAAATAAATGTTTATAGAAAAGAGAGACAATATTTGATAAAATGAACAAGTTATTAAATGTTATGTCTGGGATTGTGTGGCAGCTAGTGTCATGTGACATATTTCATGTTTGACGGAAAATGGAATATTATTAAATTTTGGAAACGAGAATGACAGCCTGTCAAAAAAAACTGACAAGAAGTCTTCTACAGTGGCACTGCGTCTCAAACTATACCTCCAGATTTAGCAGATTCACAGAATATTTCAAAAAATAGAAGCTTCAAGTTTTGGAATTCTGCTCAGTGCATATATGATATTGATTCAGCATTGAATTGCCGATGCAAGAAATATTTCTCCCTGAAGGAAAAAAAAACGTTTCCAAATGACATAATATGTTACATTTACATACATTACATGGTCATTGAGCAGATTCTTTTAACCAAAGCAACTTAAAAATAGACCAACATGGTTGTTGTCCGAACACATAGTTGGTGGATACAACACAGAGTTGGTGGATTCTGATTGACAGCACAACACTCTAACCACTGAGCTACCACACCCATATGTATTTCAATTGGTCTATTTCAAAGTATTGTATTTTAAATATTCTTTGATTCCGAATTTTTGAATCATCTTGGCTGCATGCTTTCCTTTCAGATTCTACCTCAGTTAGGCAACAACCCTCACTGACTCAGCAGCCAGTTGTGTGCATGGTGTATTACTAAACAGAGGGCATTCCGAGGGGATAACAAAGTCTGTCAGTGGCAGCGATAATGACTTGTGGTAAGCATCCTGTAATCGGTAGCGGTTTATGGGGAGATGGAGAGCTTACAGCCATATCTGATAACAGACTTGTGCTAAAGTGTGCCAGCAGCACTCATATCTATTATCTGAATAATGTATCAAGCAGGTTGTATCTTCATGCCCGAAAATGGATTCTTTTTTATGCAAGATGTGAACACACCTTTCCATTTACAGAACTTATACGTGTTCAGGTAAAGTGACTGCTACACAGACCATTTATAATGTACTGTTTTAGTTAAATGATTGGATGCAACATACAGTATATATATACATATATATACTGTATATATATATATATATATATATATATATATATATATATATATATATATATATATATATATACTGTATATATGTGCGTGTGTGTGTGTGTGTGTGTGTGTGTGTGTGCGTACACTCAGAATAAAGTATATGTCAGACAAATGTATAAGCCATAACCATTTCATGATAGCATGGTGTCAAAACATTACAAATTTAAAAGAATGAAGGTAACCTTTTGAAATGTAATACAGGCATTTATGTTCTGTAGGTCATAACTAACTTTTGTGTTTGCCCCTAGTTTTTTTTTTTAGAAACCTATTAGCTTGGATCATTATGGGTAATGAGAACGATCCAGATCAGTGCAAATAATATAGAAAAAAGACAGAACCTCTCAGATGCTGGCAGGGGTGAGGGCTGGAAGGTGGGGGCTGTCCACCTTATTTGCCATTGTATGTGTTTTAATGAATGTTGGGGGAGGGATACATACATTTAAATAATATATGATTTAAATAAAAGGTCTTAACAGTGTTCAACAAACTTTTGTTAAAATGAATATCTTTATTCATAAGCCTACAAAACTAAAGAAGAAAAGTTTGTGCTTGGATATTCGGTAATCAGATCCAGGACATGATAAAATGAAAAATAGGGTTAGCATATACTTAAAACAGCAAAATAAGATAATTAATATAATTAAGATAATTAATAATTGAATATAACTTCAAAACTCACCAGCCACTTTAGGTATATATGTCTACTTATTGCTGCAATCACTGTTCCTTTGTTCCATCCATCCATTATCTTCCGCTTTATCCACTATTAGTGTCGCGGGGGGGTTCCCCATGCCCATCCAGGGGCAAAAACGTATCAGGCGCTGGGCAGATACACCCAGGACAGGGTGCCAATCCATCGCTGGGTACACACTCACTCACACAAACACACTCTACGTATATGGAGTAATTTGGAGAACTCAATTGACCTTGATTCATGTTTTTGGACTGTGAGAGGAAACCGGAGAACCCGGAGGAAACCCATGCGGACATGGGGAGAACATGGAAACTCCACCCATATTGGGATTCGAACCGGGAATCACTAGCACTGAGAGGCGAACGTGCTAACCACTAAGCCACCGTGCCGCCCTCATTTGTTCCATTTACCATGTTTATACTTTGTTAGTCTCCTTTCAGATCAGACACAGCAGTGCTGCTGGAGTTTTTAACACTGTATTTACTCACTGTGCACTTTACTGATACAGCTCCCTTATTTCATAACTTTGAACATGTACAATCAGAGACTCATTTGTTGCTACGCAGCTTGTGCTAGTCATCCTCTCATTATTTATGAAAACTCACGGGACGCTACAGGATGCTGGTTGGTGAATTATTGTCAGTCAAACAATGACACTGTGTTTAAAAACTCCTGCAGCACTGTTTCTAATCCACTTACACAAGCGCGACACACCAAGACCGCATCAATGTCACAGCAGTTCTTCTTACCATTAGAGAAAAGAATAAAGGGGACTAACAAAGTGTGTTGAGAAACAGATGGTCTACATTCTGTATAGAACTACAAAGTAAATATATATATGGAAAATGAAAATAATAAAAAGCATAATGAGTGTGAAGCAAGAAAGAGTACGTAATAAAGTGGCCAGTGAGTATATACATTTTTAATTACTGCCTTATTTAGTGGCGTTGGGACTTATTGTTTTGTTTTTTTAAAAATTCAGTTTTTAAAATCCAATAAATATTGTAGCCATTACATTAGTATTGAGCAAAAGAAACATTGTCACTTTTCTTTTGGGGAAAGGCTATTAGACATACTGAGAAAGTGATTTTTTTGAGGAAGTGCATTTTTAAAGCACTAATCTTGTCGATAGCAGCTTTCAACCAGCCTTTGCTTTTGTCAGTTCTGAATGCTAATGACTGTAGTGCAATGTAATCATATCACTGAATAGCTTTCAGTGCTTGCCCTTGTTTCTTCACCGCAGTGAACATTTGCCTTCGTGGAAAATCAAGTTTATATTGCCTAAGTTGCAGTAGTTTCATTTTTTTTCAATTAGGAAGCTATTTTTCTTTTCTTATCATTTGGTCAGTCTAAATATGTTTCAGGTTATTGAGAAATATGATCATGTTCTATGTGGAACGAGTACATTTCTATGTGTAATGAGTACATTATAATGTGGATCAACAAAGAAAATGGCAGGGGCATGGGGCATACTTAATCATCACAACACGCACACATACATATCGAATCCAACAGAAAAAGGTATAGAGGAGCTCATATACAGTTTGCTGGCTGTGTCTGTGTGTGAAATTTATTCAAAAGCAGACATGTGTGTAATCACCAGGGGACATGTCTTATTTATCACAAGAGGTGCCATAGTCCCCCTGTCTCTGCCTCCCCAGGCAGAGGTGATACAATGGAATATTCAAGATATATATGTATGCGTGGGTGTATGAGTGTGAATCGTAGTGCTAGCTTCACAAAGAAACAGCATTGCACAGTAATAATCACAGCAACATAAGACTTTTTCAGTTTATTTAGAAGTGTGGATCTCTCCTTAATGTGGTTCTCTCTCACTCCCCTTCCCTCTTTGTCACAGCTCTTTTTGAAACTTTTTGAGCTACAACATTTTTCTTTCCAGTTGAAAATAAGATGTCTACATTTAATTTGAATTCCTACAGCTAATTTACAAAGCACAGAGACTGAAGCAATCATTGTAAGACATTGTTACATTACTGTACAGTTGCTTTTCAGACTGTGGCACATGACTGCCAAGAGGCTGCAGGGTCATGTACCTCTCAACAACGCCACCTGCTGCAAAACAGAGAAAATGGGTAATTACAGTACTTGCTGGTTTCCAGAGAAAACATTTTTCTCAATATTGTAATTTTATCTGTAATAATTTATATATTTATATAAAAATAATCTGGTACATTATCATTTCTTTTAAAATTATTATGGATATATTTTTATTTAAATCTATTTCTAATTAAATTTTGTTCTGGGTACACTAAGTGTATAATGAATGACAATAAAGGTTATCTAAGTTTAAGTCTAAATGTTCTCTACAATCCATATGACACTTGATCAGTCTGAACAGTTGTTTATTCAGTTTAATCAACTCTACATTTCTTTCCAACACACAGTAGTGTGACACCTTCCTTCGCCTACAGTTTGTGTACTTATCTGTATGTGTACGAATGTGTTTGCCTGCAGCTTCCCTGCAGTTTCTGCAGCATCACCATCAGCATGCATGAGCTTTTCCGCTGAACAGGGCATTTTTGTCTGCCTTTGTAAGACAATATGCAGCTTTATTCAGGACATAGGCATTATAGATTACCTTCTTGCACGGAACAAGGGAAATTCAAGGGCCTATTTGTACAGGTTGTGTAGTAATTGTATGCTTTGGGGTTTATAGTAATGAGCAAAAACACAGAACTAATTATTACAGATTTGTTGATTATGTTGTCAGCACATCATTTCCACATCTAACTACTTGAATTTAAACTCTGGGGCTTTGACAAATATTCTAGAGTATAAGACTAAAATGCAATTCCCTCAATAATTACATTAAATATGACAAAAACAAATACCTGTAATTATTTTTCATCAAGTACTTTCCAGCAGCACAATAACATCTGATTAGCTGAGCAACCCACATATAATGGATAATTAAATGTATTATTATGACCGGAATATTAAGACTGTGTCATAATCTTATTTTCCGTTCAAATCAAACATGATGTTTGTAATTTGACTTCATAATAGCATATGATAGAGAATGGATTATTCTGCAACTAGTAAACCCAAACAAATGAAATGTCATAAAACAGGAACATCCTCTGTAATTGTCATTTACTGATTAATAATGAACTGATATTAGAGAATGCATTAAAGACATTTCCTCCATAGTGTGTCCTCCATAGGTTAAGGAGAAATCCAGCTGGATTATACTGCAGAATTTTAATAAATATTCTGGCTAAATGAAAATAATTTAAAGGCCTATTTCTCTGTATCTATAATGTTTAACATACTGTAAATGCTATATTTATGAAAGAAAACCTTTCTACCGCTAAACTGGGGAAAAGTCGGATTAATTTAGAGAAAGTTGTAATAAAAAGTGTGTGTTAAATAATAAATTCACCCTTAAAATACTTAAAATTAAAATAACCTTTGCTTTATACCTCATACTGTATTTTAATTGATCAATGTTGGCACTAAACAGTTTGTCTAGTTTTTTAGTGTGAGGAAGTAGAAGTTCCCTCTTCATTATTTTCTTACACAACATGTAATATGCCACAGGTCTTGTGCCATGACGTCAATTCAAAAAGAGAAAAACCCATGGAAGCTTCCAGAACCTTTTAATTAAATGCCTTTCAAACAAAAGTGGATCACTGGATGACTTGGTGTCTTATCTTTTTTAAATGTCCACCATCACATTATGATGAGCTTCCTGGAATAACACTTGCCAGTTGGCAGCTTTGTTGTACCACATAAATATTATACTACCATAATTGGGTAGTAGTTTTTTGTACAAGTGTCCTGCATCACTTGATATATTCCAATATAGCATAAAGCTGCAGCCTTTGACCGACCACACTATGTGTTTATAGAAAGGTCAGCACCCCAACTGCACTGGCAGTAATGCCACGATGCTTGAGCACAGGTGCAGTCTTGGTGTTTCATTAAGTTGTAGTTGCACCATCGGTTAAATATAGCTTCCAACACTAAGCACTCAAAGCGTTGTACATGCATTGTTATACATACGTTGTGTTTTCTTGAGGAACTTTTTGGTTGACTTCTGGCCGCAAAGTGCTTAAATAATGCAAGCAGTGTTGAATCTGACGTGATTTTGCTGGCCAGTTAGGGCCATAAGTCGAGCTAGCTCCCTGCATTAGTAAGTGAGTGACAGCTGCCACAGGTGGTGTTTGCCCTGAGCAGCCAAGGTAGAATGGGGCTCCCAATAGTGTCTCAGCAGTTTACACAGCAGTTGCCCCTTCTCCTATTTGTTTTTATATGTACTGTATTTAATGTAGGGCTCATCCTCAGTTTTAGAGGCAGAAATGAATGCATTTTCACTTTTGTCTATACACATATAAGTCTTTACAAGGGATTTGTAATGTTGTTTTTATCTATGCAGCAAAGCAAGAAAACATGAATAAATTAGTAACGTTGATCAGATTGTGATATTCATGCCTTATTAATTCAACCACATCATTTCCGTCATAATGTAGCTGATGGTAATTATACAATGTAAGCGTAATGTTACCTTCATTGGAAAGCAATGAGATAAAGACAGAGTGCAGTGACGGAAAGATAGTAAGTTAAGACCTTGACTCAACTGCTAAAAGTGCTGACACTGAGTGCCACAAGTGAACTGTCTATCAGTCTGCCTGGATTGCAACTGTGATAAACTAGCTTTTCCTCTGTAATGTTTCTGACTAGATGTGGCATACTTGTAAGATAAAGCTTCATTCTTCTCTTCTGTGCTGGTGTGACTGATTTCAGCTCTCCGACTTCATTACGGAACCAAGGACACACTCACAGTTAGGCCCATACTTCACAGCCATCAGGAGTAATTCCAACCTACAGAACCCAGTTCTTCTATTTAACCAAAACACAGGCTGACAATTTTTAACAAATAATTTCTATATTAAAGCACAGATCTTCTAAAGTTGTGATTGCTTTTGACAATGATGTTTTCTGTACTGTAAAAAATAAGAATAAAAATAAAGATAATTGAAATTATATGAAGAAATGGAAAAAAATGAAATAGAAATCATAAATGTGAATAAAGGAGACAAAGGAAAACTCTGTATCTGTAAAACTTATTTAAACTTATCTAAAATTATTGTTTGATCTGCTTTCTATTATAATTTGTTAGTTTGAATATGTGTTATGTAGTTGTCTTCAGATATATTTAGGAGTTGTTGGAAAATCCAACTCTATTTTATGTAACTATATTTAGACTATATTTAGAATTTAGAAAAAGGCTTCGCATTACCAAGGTGTCTCACAAGAATCATGTTGTGATGGGTAAAACTAAGAGGTCATTTAAGACTTTGGCAGCCTAATTGTTGCAAAACGCAATGAATGTATTAGTTGCAAATGTATTTCTTAACTTCTGAATGTTACAGTGAGCACATTTGGTGCCATTGTTCAGAAGTGAAAAGAACATCATTTCACAATAAGCTGGTAATGAACAGATGATTCGCAAATGATTTCTGATAGTGGAGTTAAAAAAGAGTTGTTTCAAAAAAAAAAAAAAAGTAATGTACACAACTGCCATGGCCTCTATGCATGTTTCATACGCAGGAAACCATTGCTGAAGAAAAGGCATGTTGAAGCTTGTTTAATGTTTGCTGAAAAACATTTGGACAAGCCTAAAAAATCTGGAAGAATAATGTCTGGTTAGAGGAGACCAAAATTTGTATTATTTGGATGTCATAATACACACCATGTTTGGAGAGAATTGACTCAGTTCATCACCCCAAAAACACCATACCATCACTAAAGTTTGGAGATGAGAACGTCATGTTGTGGGGCTGTTTTTCATCATATGGTACTGAAAGACTTATATATATAAGTATATAATTATATATATAATTATATAGTATATAGTATATACACTTATATATAGTAGAATTGCAGAAAGGTTGTATGGAGAAATAAACTTTCTTAATAAGAGTCTGCTGCCAGAATGCTAAAAGTGAAACGAGGGTGGAGGAGACTGATCCCAAACCCCATCAGAAATATAATAACTGAAAAATATGGTTGATGCATTGAATCCCTGTGATGTTAGTGTATAGACAGTAGCAGTCAAAAATTTAGGCACATCCCCTTCATGTTCTATTGTCTATTTCCTCCACTTACCATATAGATGAACTTTGTAGGTTTACAATTACAATTGTTCATCTGTTTTCTTGTTTTTGCTAATCCCCTGTTTGTCCTCTGTTCTCAGTGACACTGATGTGGTGAGGGATTTTTAGTGCAGCTGTGCTGCTAGCTTTATTTGAACACCTCACTTACACTGCTGGGATAGGAATTATGCACCAATCAAATAATACCTGCTCTGTGGTGTTATTATTGGGATCCTGACCATTAGAGACCAGAGTAAAGGGAACTAACACAGTATGTACTATAGTCAGTAATTATAACAGTCAGAAATTGTAGAACTACAAAGTCCATCCTTACTGTAGATGTAACTGATAAAATAGATGATAACACTTATTGCAAAAGGTGTGTCCAAACTTTTACTGTGTGTGTGTGAGAGAGTAAGAGAGAGAGAGAGAGAGAGAAAGGGGGGGGGGTCCCCATGACCATCCAGGGGAGAACGTTTCGGGCGCTGGGCAGATAGACCCAGGACAGGGCGCCAATCTATCGCTGGGCACACACTCACTCACACAGACACACTCTATATGGGGGAATCTGGAGAACTCAATTGACTTGATCCATGTATTTGGACTGTGGGAGGAAACAGGGGAAACCCACGCGGACACAAGGAGAACATGGAAACTCCACCCAGATTGGGATTCGAACCGGGAATCCCTAGCGCTGAGAGGAGAACATGCTAACCACTAAGCCACTGTGCGGCCAAGTTTTTCAGTAAAAATAAATAAATAAATAAATAATAAAAAGAAAAAAAGAAAAAATCATTTGAATTTAACATGATTGTATTTTTTTAAAAAGTGTCCCATCTTTTCTGGAAATGGGCTTTGAATTTAGATAACAATAAAATGTGTGGGTGGCACGGTGGCTTAATGGTTAGCACGTTCGCCTCTCAGCGCTAGGGATTCCCGGTTCGAATCCCCATCTGGGTGAAGTTTCCATGCCCTCCCTGTGTCTGCGTGGGTTTCCTCCGGGTTCTCCGGTTTCCTCCCAGAGTCCAAAAACATGGATCAAGTCAATTGAGTTCTCAAAAATTGCCCCATATAGAGTGTGTCTGTGTGAGTGAGTGTGTACCCAGCGATGGATTGGCGCCCTGTCCTGGGTCTATCTGCCCAGCGCCCGAGACGTTCTCCCCTGGATGGGCATGGGGAACCCCACCGCGACCCTAATAGAGGATAAAGCGGGAGATAATGAATGAATGAATAAATAAAACGTGTTTTAACGTGTTGTGTAAATGCAAAAAATAAAATAAAATAAAATAAAATTTGTTACATGAAAATAAACTAAAACTCTTCTGTTCTCTCCACATTGGTATATTGCGTTTTCCAACCGCTGCCGCAGCTCGCATGATTTTGATTCAATTTAATTCCTACAGCAAAACTAGGACGTGGGCGGCACGGTGGCTTAGTGGTTAGCACGTTCGCCTCTCAGCACTAGGGATTCCCGTTTCGAATCCCCATCTGGGTGGAGTTTCCATGTTCTCCCCGTGTCTGCGTGGGTTTCCTCCGGGTTCTCCGGTTTCCTCCCACAGTCCAAAAACATGGATCAAGTCAACTGAGTTCTACAAATTGCCCCATATAGAGTGTGTCTGTGTGAGTGAGTGTGTGCCCAGCGATGGATTGGCGCCCTGTCCTGGGTCTATCTGCCCAGCGCCCGAGACGTTCTCCCCTGGATGGGCATGGGGAACCCCACCGCGACCCTAATAGAGGATAAAGCGGGAGATAATGAATGAATGAATGAAAAACCAGGACACTCTTAATCCAAATATGCAGGTGTGGTCATGTAAGCGCACTCAGCTTTTGAAATAAGGTGGCTGAGCAGAGGGCCACGCTGCTGTAGATCCGGTGGAGGTGAGGGTGAGGGTGGAGGTGGAGGTGGAGGTGAGGGTGGAGGTGGAGGTGAGGGTGGAGGTGAGGGTGGAGGTGAGGGTGAGGGTGAGGGTGGGGTGGAGGGTGAGGGTGAGGGAGGTGAGGGTGAGGGTGAGGTGAGGTGAGGGTGAGGGTGAGGGTGGAGGGTGAGGGTGAGGTGGAGGTGGGTGAAGGTGAGGGTGGAGGTGAGGGTGGAGGTGAGGTGAGGTTGAGGGTGAGGGTGGAGGTGAGGGTGAGGGTGGAGGTGGAGGTGAGGTTGAGGGTAAGGGTGGAGGTGAGGGTGGAGGTGGAGGTGGAGGTGAGGGTGGTGAGGGTGGAGGTGGAGGTGAGAGTGAGGGTGGAGGTGAGGTTGAGGTTGAGGGTGGAGGGTGAGGGAGGGTGGAGGTGAGGGTGGGTGAGGGTGAGGGTGAGGTGGAGGTGGAGGTGGAGGTGTGAGGGTGGAGTTGAGGTTGAGGGTAAGGGTGGAGGTGAGGTTGAGGGTAAGGGTGGGGGTGGAGGTGAGGGTGAGGGTGAGGGTGGAGGTGGAGGTGGAGGTGAGGGTGAGGGTGAGGTGAGGGTGAGGTGGAGGTGAGGTGAGGGTGGAGGTGAGGGGAGGGTGAGGGTGAGGGTGAGGGTGGAGGTGAGGTTGAGGGTAAGGGTGGAGGTGAGGTTGAGGGTAAGGGTGGAGGTGAGGGTGAGGGTGGAGGTGGTGAGGGTGAGGGTGTGAGGGTGGAGGGTGGAGGTGAGGTTGAGGGGAGGGTGGAGGGTGAGGGTGAGGGTGAGGGTGGAGGGTGGAGGTGAGGTGAGGGTGGGTGAGGTGAGGGTGAGGGTGGAGTTGAGGTTGAGGGTAAGGGTGGAGGTGAGGTTGAGGGTGGGGGTGGAGGTGAGGGTGGAGGTGGAGGTGAGGGTGAGGGTGGAGGTGAGGGTGAGGGTGGAGGTGTGGTGAGGGTGGGGTGGAGTTGAGGTGAGGGTAAGGGGTGGAGGTGAGGGGGTGGGGGTGAGGGAGGTGAGGGTGAGGGTGGAGGTGAGGGTGGAGGTGAGGGTGGGGGTGGAGGGAGGTGAGGGTGAGGGTGGTGGTGAGGGTGAGGGTGAGGGTGGTGGTGAGGGTGAGGGTGAGGGTGAGGGTGGTGGTGAGGGTGAGGGTGAGGGTGGTGGTGAGGGTGAGGGTGAGGGTGAGGGTGGTGGTGAGGGTGGTGGTGAGGGTGAGGGTGAGGGTGGTGGTGAGGGTGAGGTGAGGGTGAGGGTGGTGGTGAGGGTGAGGGTGGAGGTGAGGGTGGAGGTGAGGGTGGGGTGGAGGTGAGGGTGGAGGGTGGTGAGGGTGAGGGTGAGGGTGGAGGAGGGTGGAGGTGAGGGTGAGGGTGAGGGTGGAGGTGAGGGTGAGGGTGAGGGTGGAGGGTGAGGGGAGGGTGAGGGTGAGGGGGGTGAGGGTGGAGGTGGAGGTGAGGGTGGAGGTGAGGGTGAGGGTGAGGGTGGAGGTGAGGGTGAGGGTGGAGGTGGAGGTGAGGGTGAGGGTGAGGGTGGAGGTGGAGGTGAAGGTGAGGGTGAGGGTGAGGGTGGAGGTGGAGGTGAGGGTGGAGGTGAGGGTGAGGGTGGAGGTGGAGGTGAGGGTGAGGGTGGGGGTGGAGGCGAGGGTGAGGGTGAGGGTGGAGGTGAAGGTGAGGGTGGTGTCGCCGGTTTCCTGCGATTGGTTCAGAGAGGGAAGCCGCTCGCTCCATTCAAATGTTGCGAATGTGCGGAAATGGATCACGAGAAGGTGTTGAACAGGGAACAGAGCCACGCCGCGGTGTTTACGTGACGTTCGTGTTCCCGCTGTGCAAAAGAAAGTTACGCGACGGCGTTTATTGTGGAAGTTTGTTTGAGGAGAAGTCGATGGATGAGACCTAAATATCGGGAATCTGCTGGTTGTTCGTGCAGAAGAATAGTGTTTGTATGAAGTTATGGGGGACGAGAATAAGTTCGGGCCTGTAACTCGGAGCAGAAGACGCGCCACCATCACCAGCGTTAAAGGAGAGTTCCCCAAACGTCTGAATGACGGGGCTTTGTCTTTCAGCGGGACCACCGGGACCAAACCGAAACCCACCGAACACGCGTCCCGAACACGGAGCCACGGTCGCAGCGATAACATGAGGTAACACACCTGCACACATTACCCAAACTACACACATGTGCCGTGTAGAAGACTCATCTACTAACCCATAGATCCATTATCTGCCGCTTTATCCTCTATTAGGGTCGCGGCGGCGGCGGTGGGGGGGAGAACGTTTCGCCCATCCAGGGGAGAACGTTTCGGGCGCTGGGCAGATAGACCCAGGACAGAGTGCCAATCCATCGCTGGGCATACACTCACTCACACAGACACACTCTACATGGGGCAATTTGGAGAACTCAATTGACTTGATCCATGTTTTTGGACTGTGGGAGGAAACCGGAGAACCCGGAGGAAACCCACGCAGACACGGGGAGAACATGGAAACTCCACCCAGATTGGGATTCGAACCGGGAATCCCTAGTGCTGAGAGGAGAACATGCTAACCCCTAAGCCACCGTGCGGCCAAGTTTTTTAGTAAAAATAAATAACTAAATAATAAAAAGAAAAAGAATAAGTTCTTATCATTTGAATTTAACATGATTGTATTTTTAAAAAGTTTCCCATCGTTTCTGGAAATGGGCTTTGAATGTATTCATTCATTATCTTCCGCTTTATTCTCTATTAGGGTCGCGGTGGGGTTCCCCATGCCCATCCAGGGGAGAACGTTTCGGGCGCTGGGCAGATACACCCAGGACAGGGCGCCAATCTATCGCTGGGCACACACTCACTCACACAGACACACACTATATGGGGGAATTTGGAGAACTCGATTGACTTGATCCATGTTTTTGGACTGTGGGAGGAAACCGGAGAACCCGGAGGAAACCCACGTGGACACGGGGAGAACATGGAAACTCCACCCAGATTGGGATTCGAACCGGGAATCCCTAGCACTGAGAGGCGAACATGCTAACCACTAAGCCAACGTGCGGTCAAGTTTTTCAGTTAAAATAAATAAATAAATAATAAAAAGAAAAAGAAGAAGTTCTTATCATTTGAATTTAACATGATCGTATTTTTAAAAAGTGTCACATCTTTTCTGGAAATGGGCTTTGAATGTGTTCATTCATTATCTTCCGCTTTATCCTCTATTAGGGTCGCGGTGGGGTTCCCCATGCCCATCCAGGGGAGAACGTTTCGGGCGCTGGGCAGATAGACCCAGGACAGGGCACCAATCTATCGCTGGACACACACTCACTCACACAGACACACTCTATATGGGGCAATTTGGAGAACTCAATTGACTTGATCCATGTTTTTGGACTGTGGGAGGAAACCGGAGAACCCCGAGGAAACCCACGCGGACACGGGGAGAACATGGAAACTCCACCCAGATTGGGATTCGAACCGGGAATCCCTAGCACTGAGAGGAGAACATGCTAACCACTAAGCCAACGTGCGGCCAAGTTTTTCAGTAAAAATAAATAAATAAATAATAAAAAGAAAAAGAAGTTCTTATCATTTGAATTTAACATGATTGTATTCTTAAAAAGTGTCCCATCTTTTCTGGAAATGGGCTTTGAATGTATTCATTCATTATCTTCCGCTTTATTCTCTATTGGGGTCGCGGTGGGGTTCCCCATGCCCATCCAGGGGAGAACGTTTCGGGCGCTGGGCAGATACACCCAGGACAGGGCACCAATCTATCGCTGGGCACACACTCACTCACACAGACACACACTATATGGGGGAATTTGGAGAACTCGATTGACTTGATCCATGTTTTTGGACTGTGGGAGGAAACCGGAGAACCCGGAGGAAACCCACGTGGACACGGGGAGAACATAGAAACTCCACCCAGATTGGGATTCGAACCGGGAATCCCTAGCGCTGAGAGGAGAACATGCTAACCACTAAGCCAACGTGCGGCCAAGTTTTTCAGTAAAAATAAATAAGAAAAAGAAGAAGTTCTTATCATTTGAATTTAACATGATTGTATTTTTAAAAAAGTGTCCCATCTTTTCTGGAAATGGGCTTTGAATGTGTTCATTCATTATCTTCCGCTTTATCCTCTATTAGGGTCGCGGTGGGGTTCCCCATGCCCATCCAGGGGAGAACGTTTCGGGCGCTGGGCAGATAGACCCAGGACAGGGCACCAATCTATCGCTGGACACACACTCACTCACACAGACACACTCTATATGGGGCAATTTGGAGAACTCAATTGACTTGATCCATGTTTTTGGACTGTGGGAGGAAACCGGAGAACCCCGAGGAAACCCACGCGGACACGGGGAGAACATGGAAACTCCACCCAGATTGGGATTCGAACCGGGAATCCCTAGCACTGAGAGGCGAACATGCTAACCACTAAGCCACCGTTGCCGCCAAGTTTTTCAGTAAAAATAAATAAATAAATAAATAATAAAAAGAAAAAGAAGAAGTTCTTATCATTTGAATTTAACATGATTGTATTTTTAAAAAGTGTCCCATCTTTTCTGGAAATGGGCTTTGAATGTATTCATTTATTATCTTCCGCTTTATTCTCTATTAGGGTCGCGGTGGGGTTCCCCATGCCCATCCAGGGGAGAACGTTTCGGGCGCTGGGCAGATAGACCCAGGACAGGGCGCCAATCTATCGCTGGACACACACTCACTCACACAGACACACTCTATATGGGGTAATTTGGAGAATTCAATTGACTTGATCCATGTTTTTGGACTGTGGGAGGAAACCGGAGAACCCGGAGGAAACCCACGCGGACACGGGGAGAACATGGAAACTCCACCCAGATGGGGATTCGAACCGGGAATCCCTAGAGCTGAGAGGCGAACATGCTAACCACTAAGCCACCGTGCCACCCCTTAGTGTTGCTAACCACTAAGCCACCCGCCTAGAGTAATTAAGGTTGTGATGTGTCACTACCTATCCCGCATTTACTGGAAGAACCCCGGGGAAACACCCCTGAGAAAATCAGAGGAACTTGTCCTCCACATTGAACCAATCTTTGCAGTGAAACACACACACACACACATTTATACACACACTGAGAGAGTAGTGGGCAGCCCTATACATGCGCCCAGGGAGCAATTGGGCTTCGGTACCTTGCTCAATTGCACTTCAGGCATAGTACTTTGTGGGACCAGGAATCGAACCAGGAACCTTCAGATCACAAGGCTGGTTCTTTAATCCCAAGCCTAAGACTGCCCCAGTAGCCAGTTCATCTCCAATTCAAATTCTGCAGGGGTCCTGAGAATACATACTTAGAGAGAACATACCCAGGGAGAACATACAAACTTCACACATGAAGGAACCTACTGCATTTGGTCATTTAGCAGACACTTTTATCCACTTAAGTGACTTACAAGGTGAGCACAGGGTTAATCACAACATCCCTGGAGCAATGAGGGTTAAGGGTCTTGCTCAAGGACCTACATTGAACTTCATTGGACCTGGGATTTGAACCCCCAACCTGCATATTGATAACCCAACACCCTAACCACTGAGCTACCACACCCACTGCTGACTGAGAGCTGAATCCAAGCCCTTGATCTGAGGCTATACACTGTTCCACTATCTGTAGGATAGTATAGCAAAATAACTCTCAGGTGCAATAATAAAAAAACAAATTTGTTAATGAAAAACATTGTAAACTATATTTCAAATTTAATTGCGGCAAAAGTAGGCAGGCCACCCTAATGTAAAAGAAATATAGGTCTTTATTTCCAGTAATTGGCTCACATTTTATCATATCCCTTAATTATTCTTTATTTATTCAATTTACTGTTCACGCAGCTGTGTTTTTATAAGTATTATAAGCAGTAAAACATCAGTATATCACAAGTTCTAAGAATGGTTCAGTTTTACTTTTAATCATCAACAAATTAATTGTTTTAGATTCAAGATTCAAGAAAGTTTTATTATGGCTCACGGACTCCATTTACCCTGTTCTATTAAAGAAAATAAGATTTAAAATTAAATATAAGTAAGATATTGATATGTAAAATATAATATACTATACAATCTAATATAAAATATACAACTATAAATATAATATTTATATCTAAAATGTAAAAATATATAAAATGATATAAATATAGCACCATATGCAATGTGAAATATAGCAGAAACTATGTATAAAACTCTATGTAAAATGAGGTAGATGATGGAGTGTTTTGGTGGAGAAGTGTTGTGTAGGAAAGTGTTGTGTGAGTTGTCCATTAACATCTGTTTTGTTAGGTAAGGTGAAATCTGGTGGAATCAAAACATTTGCCCCTCAATGGGCATTATTAATCAATTAGAAGATGATTAGATGAGTTATTCTTTAAACAATTCTTGTTTTAGAACCAATCAGGTTGTCATGTACATCCACATTTCCACAAACGTTAGGATGGGTCTTATATATATTTTTTAATTATTTTTTTAATTTCATAAACAACTAAAGAATTAAATAAAATTTCCAACGCCCAGCCATCCATCCATTATCTCCCGCTTTATCCTCTACTAGGGTCGTGGGGGGGGGGGGGCATGCCCATTCAGGGGAGAACGTTTCTGTCGCTGGGCAAATACACCAAGGACAGGGTGCCAATCTATCACTGGGCACACTCACTCACACACACACTCTATATGGGGTAATTTGGAGAATTCAGTTGACCTTATTCCATGTTTTTGGACTGTGGGAGGAAACCGGAGTACCCGGAGAAAACCCACGCGGACAGATAGCCGATAGAACATGGACAGATGGAACATGGAAACTCCAGCCAGATTGGGATTCGAACTAGGAATCCCTAGTGCTGAGAGGCAAACATGCTAAAAACTAAGCCACCGTGCCGTTCAACGTGTTTTTGAAATTTGAAAGCATTTAGAAAATCTGCAAATACTGCAAAACAAAAGGTTGAGGACACAAGAATGTTTACCATGGTCATGTTGCTTTTCCTTTAAAGAACGCTTTTATATGTTTCAAAATAAGAGACACAAATTTGCAAATTATAAAGTTTGGCAGAAAGTGGTAAGCTGTGCCTTGTACCTGTTAAGACCAAGCCATTAATATTTGTTTCTGTTTAAAAAAAAAAAAAAAAAAAAAAATCACCGACCGTTTTAGTCTTATCTAAAGATGTTCAGTGGGACTGAGCTCCATCAGGGCTCCATGTGGGGTAGTCACTGGATCCCCCACACCACATTTACCCATTTATGCCGTTATGGACCATGCATTGTGTACTGATGCACGGTCATACTAAGACTGGAAAAAATACAGTGTTCCCATAAGGTTTGAAGCATAGAATCCAAATTACATGGTCATGTGCTTGATTTTGTATGTCTGTGATAAAGTGATCTATTTTGACTAGTGTGCTTACACACAGAGGAATTTGTCCACCATATTTAACCCATCCATGCAGTGTAACACACACTTATACACACACACACACTGAGTGAAGTAAGTGCACATGCAGTGTGGTGGAGAGCCCTGCACTCGGGGAGCAGTTAGGGTTAGGAGGGCACTTCATGCATATAATGGGACTGAATAAGATGCCTGAGTAGGTGTATGTGTAATATATATATATATATATATATATATATATATATATATATATATATATATTCATTCATTATCTCCCGCTTTATCCTCTATTAGGGTCACGGTGGGGTTCCCCATGCCCATCCAGGGGAGAACATCTCAGGTGCTGGGTAGATCGACCCAGGACAGGGTGCCAATCCATCACTGGCACACACTCACTCTTCTGGGAGGAAACCGGAGAACCCGGAGGAAACCCACGCAGACACGGGGAGAACATGGAAACTCCACCCAGATGGGTATTCGAACCGGGAATCCCTAGTGCTGAGAGGCGAACGTGCTAACCACTAAGCCACCGTGCCGGAGATATATACCATCTAGGGGGTTCAACCATCTAGGGGCATACACTCCAAGAACAGGGTGCCAATCCATTGCTGGGTGCACACTTACTCACACAAACACACTCTATATGGGGCAATTTGGAGCATTCAATTTACCTTGATCCATGTTTTTAGACTGTGGGAGAAAACCACAGAAGCCGGAGGAAACCAACACAGACACGGGGAGAACATGGAAACTCCACCCAGATTGGGATTTGAACTGGAAATCCCTAGTGCTGAGAGGCGCTCGTGCTCACTCTCATTTCTCGCCTTTTTATTATTTAAATCGATCTGGGTTTGTTTTATATGAAAAGGTCCAATAAATATTATTTTGTGATTGTTAAATTTTAAAATCATGAAGCAAAAATTAAAGTACCCCATACAGGAATCAAATTGTACATAATGCTAACAGGATATAGACTCAGATCAATCCAGTTTATCAGATGTCTCATTTACTGATTGCCTAATTCCTACAATAATGTTCTTTTCTAGTTGTCACAGATTGCAAGAGTCAATGCTGAGTTCTGCAAGTGGTTTCAAAAATTACAGAGGTATTCTGAACTGGTGTGTTGTTATGTTGGTAAGTTTATTTTTATATATACCTATTAGAGATATATAAATAAATGGAGGATCACCTCAAGCTTTAGTACATTTGAGCCAAACAACATTTTTCCAGTTCTAACAGAATGTGACAATGTTTGGTCTAGTAAGTGTTGCTTCATTTTAATATGAGTCACTGATGCATGTGTTCGATTGAGGTTAATGATTCATGAATGTTGCTCTTCGAAAGGCCACATGTCTTATAGATTTCTCATGGAGTGTCTCGCTTCAGTATTGTTCTATGTTGTAACGCAGGACAATCCAGTTGAGTATTCACTTGCTGTGTCTGGATACTGACACATTTAGTTAAAAAAAATCTCTGATTATTCTAAAGGTTAAGTGGGTTTATTAGACATTCAAGATCCCCATGGTTCAGAAAATACAAATATTGACCCAAGGCTGATTTTTCCAAATATTGCTATATGACACAAGTGGCTAATTCAAAATATAGGCCATCGTATGAGAAATGTCATTCAGTGTTTATTGCTGACTAATTTAAATTTGTGTTAAAATACAATGCAATGCAGTATTGATTCAGCATGCAGTTTTGAACCAAAAAACTAAATTTAGTGCCTTAACTCTGCTTTGTTATGCAAATGTTTAAGCAAAATTATTAACAAAGAAATTAAATGCAAATATATTTTGAAACATCTAGCATTACACACAGTTTCTTAGTCCAAAATTCTGAAAACTTGTTCCTACTGTCAAAGTAATATTTCTGAGTAAAAAACATATGTATTTAACATTTAAAATTGTCGCTGAGCTTTTGCAAACACGCAGCAATTATGCAATTATATTATATATATAATTCAGTGTTCCAGTTAAGCCTTATGATATTCATGACTATTCAGCTTTCTGTAGTTTCTTTTCACCAGACTAATTATTTACAAAATGTAATTACAAAAAATAAATAAATAAAACCTACAGATGAGATTCAAGTTCTAAGTATTTGTAAATGCATGCAGCTTCTTGTGGAACAGATAGATAAGTAACAGCCATACTGAGAACAAATTATGTGCGTAGAAAAGAGAAATGGTGTACTTGAGCAAGAGATTTTCAAATGAAATGAACACATTAATGCAGGGTAATCACAGATTGCTCAGAGTTTACCATGATTTGAAAAAAACATATGCTTATATTGCTTCCTACAGGGAGAACATGTGAGCAGGGGATGTGATTGCAGATGGCAGGTTATAGTTATGGTATCAGACAACTAAATTTACTTTAATAAGATACATTAAATTTTCCACACATCTCAGAATGAAACTCGGCAGCACAGCTTAGTTTTGCAAAGTTGCACATGAACAAATTACAAGACTCTTATTGAGCGTTGGCTCACAGTGGCTCAATACAACAAAGTTTAGCCAAATACACCCAGGCAGTGGTGGGCCATCAGGGCATGCCCATCCAGGGGAGAACAGAGTGCTGGCAGATACACCCAGGACAGGGCACCAATCCATCACTGGGCACACACTCACACACACAGACACGCACACAAACACACTCTATATGGGGCAATTTGGAGAACTCAATTGACTTGATGGGGATTCGAACTGGGAATCCCTAGCACTGAGAGTAGAACGTGCTTACCACTAAGCCACCGTGCCGCCCAGGTTCCTGCATAGATCTCCAATCGGTCTATTGGTCAAAGGCCCAGGAGCATTTTTACATTTACATTTACATTTGGTCATTTATTAGACGCTTTTATCCAAAGCGACTTACAAGGTGAGCACAGGGTTAATCACAACATCCCTGGAGCAATGAGGGTTAAGGGTCTTGCTCAATGACCCACACTGGTAACTTGAGTGGATTCAGTGGGATTTGAACCCCCAACCTTCAGATTGACAGCCCAATGCCCTAACCACTGAGCTACCACGCCCCTCACCTGTGTGTTCACCTGTGTTCTTTTTTTTTGTTAGTCCCATGTTGGTTCCCTGTTTTCTATTGGTCAGGACCATCACAGAACAGGTATAATTTGGGTGGTGGATTGTTTCTTGTAAGTTGGGCTGCTGTAGTTTCATTTAAACACCTCAGTTACACTGCTGGGATAGGAATAATGCACCAACCAAATAATACCTGCTCTGTGGTGGTACTATTGGGGTCCTGTCCGTTAGAGAACAGATTAAAGGGGACAAACACAGTATATATTGTAGTCCACAAACAGATGGACTACAGTCTGTAATTGTAGAACAAGTCCAATACTGTAAGTGGAATGGATAAAATAAACACTAAGTGAAGGTGTGTCCAAACTTTTAACTGGTACTGAAGGTTGATCAATTATAATTTTTTGCAACTTTCTCTTTGTAAATGTACAACCACATACAGTTGATTATCATTATTTTTACCTGCAATACCACTGTTCTTTTTGTGTTTAGGTCTTGGGCAATGCACGTCTATTCTTGGAAAATCTTCTCAGGTTTGTACAATGTTTACTAAAGAATAATTTACTGACTTTGCTTTCTGTTTATCTCTGTGTAAATGGTGACCACTTGTAGTTTACAAATAACTACAAGTTCAGACAGCTATTAGCTACAGTTAGTGGAATAGCTGGGATGTTGAGGCTACTGGGTGCATGCATAGGCCCAGCTCTCACTCTGTGGGAAAACAGAACCCCATGCTGAGGGCACCATATGCTGCCATCATGTTCTACACTACTGCAGGCAAACAGCCACTTTCCAGCTGCCAGTTCCAATCACAGCAATGCAAACCTTTTCACATGCAAAGCAAACATTTAGGAGACTCAAGTGAAACAGATGTGCAGGAGAGACACATTGGAACACAAACTGTTCATAGACAGCTCAACATGTGTAACATAACACAGGAAACATGTGAGAAAATATTAGACAGTGAATATAGTGCATGCCAATATGTTGTTTATTTTATTTTATTATCTTTATTATTTATTTTTTTGCGGCGATCTCATTATTTCATTGTTCTGTTTTAAGGTATGGGGTTCTAGTGGATCCAATTCAGGTGGTCTCTTTGTTTCTGAAGGACCCCTACAGTTGGCCTGCAGCGTGCCTGATTATTGGTAGGTTCATTTTGCACTTTAAAATTAGTAACATTGGTTAAGCAGTTTAAAGTTGTAGAGATTTTGTATTTATTGAATATTGTATTTATATTTGAATAGTATTTTTTACGCACAGTATTACAATATTATATTATTTTGTGTAAAATTCCAAGATCAACATTGGTGGCTCCGTGGTTAGAGGGGTGGGCTCTCAGTCTGAGGGTTGTGGCTTCAAATCCCAGGTCCACTGACGTTACCGATGTGGGTCCTCAAACCTCATTGCTCCAGGGATACTGTATAACTAACCAAAATATATATTATCAGATAAACAACAGCACATTACAAACTACACTGGCATTGTAATGTGCAACAAACCAAGTGCACCATTATTTATTGTCACATACTACTATATCATGTAAATTTACATTCAGTCACATAGCAGAAGTTTTTAGCCAAAGCAACTTACAAATGAGCGAACAACACAAGTCAATAATTAAGGAAACAGCTACACTGGAATTATACACAGCTAGAATTATTAAACATGATCATTATCCGATCCCGGCTTTTATGAATAATAAAAATATATATATTTATTTATCAAGTTTTTGTTGCAGAGATTTTTTAATTTGTTTCTTAAGGATGCTAAGTGACCTTACGGACAAAGTTGGGAAGATGGTTCCACCATTTAGTAGTGGTGAACGATACCGAGTGAGAATTAGGAAATGACCGGGATAAACTGAAAACACATGCTGATGTGGAAGATGGTGTAAATGGGTATAAAAGGGTATAAAACAGATTTCAGGAGAAGTGATTTGTGATAGAGGTGTAACTAACAAAAACGGTCGGAGAATGAAAAATATGCTTGTATAGTGTAGTTGCCTTGTCGTTGTCCTGCTCGGTGGACTCGCACAGGTAGACAAGCAGGTCTTTACACGAATAGGTCTTCATGCAAGAAGGCTGTCGTGTCAGCATATCAAGGGTCATTAAATAGCCCAGATGAAGCTAATGAACGTACACAGCACACACCCACCGGAACAATAACACATTCTACATAAGGTACAAATTAGCATCAGGCTAAAACTTTTTTTTTATATATATATATTCACAGATATAATAGTACCTTTTAATGTAAAAAAAAAAAATCACACAAAATATGCGACTAGCAAAGATTATGTAATAAAAGATAAAGGTATTTCTGTGACCCTGTGGGTGCAGAAGAAAATCTAAAAAGCAGAACAGGGTGTCGAATGCTACAACAGCTAGTTCCTTTATAAAATGTGCAAAACTTGTGCTGTCCTTGATTTATTAATAATCAGTACGTGTGACCAGGTTTATAAAAGCAAACATTTTACTGGGTCTAAAACATTCATAATGCCAAGAAAGAAAGACATCAGCAAAGTTCTTAAAAAAATCATTGCTCACAATAAGAAATGTCACATGGTCATTTCAAACACTTTGAAGTACACTATTTTATAGGAAAAGAATATAATATAAGACAGTTGACAATCTTCCAAGAGTGAATGTCCCAGCAAATTCACTGCAAGATTAGACCATTTATTGCTTGGAGAAATTGCCGAAAATCCAAGCGCTACGTCTTTCTCATCTCTAGACTGTAACATGCCTCAGTAAGCATGTTAAATGAATATTACAATTTGACAGTACAATTAGAAAATGCCTGAACAAGTATGGCTTGTTTGGAAGGGTTTCTGTGATAAAGTCTTGTTCTAAAAAAAAAAAAAAATCATGACAGCACAGCTTAACTAAGCAAAATACAGAGCATCTGTACAAGCCACAAAACTTCTAGAACATAGTCCTTTCTACAGACAATATCAAAGCGAAGATGTTTGGCTATAGTACTCTGCATCACAGCTGGAAAAAGTAAATGCAGCATATTATACCAATTGTCAAGCACGGTGGTGATGGAGAGATGATCTAGGTTTATGTGCAGCCACAGGACCTGGACTATTGGACATGAAGTTTCTATTCCACAACTTAAACTTTGTTTAAACTGTTTCATGCAACAACACATTGATCCCCAACACACCACCAAGACACCTTCAACTCTGAAAAAGAACTTTCAAAAAGATTTTGCAGTGGTGTAGTAAAAAAAAGAGCAAGTGGTGAGTTGTCCATAAGCGAATGTTCATAAGCCTCAGTGAACTAAAGCATTGTAAAGGAGAGTGGGTCAAAATTATGTGAGCGACTAATAGTCCAACAGAAGTTTGCAAAGCCACGCAAACACACCAACAACTTTGGCCATCTGTAAAAATTCTAAATCAGCCTTTTTAAGTAACACATGCAAGCATGAACATGCTACTGTGATCCAGTTTTATACTAGTTAAAGCAGACCTTTCAATGTGAATGATTTAAAAAAAAAACTGTACATACTTAATGACTAAAACAATAAAGAGTGTGTACTTTAAAAAGCCATTGGGTTTTCTTCATTATTTGCAAAGTGCAAATAAATAATATAGATAAATAATAAAGAATGTATATTGGCGTATGTGTTAATTTGGACTGCCCTAATATAAATAAAAAAATTGCTCTTGAATATACATTGAATTAATATTTTATGGTATGTTATGCAAAACTGCATCTTATTCAAATGTGTGTTTGATGGTAGACCAATTTGTAGTTTCATATGATGTCAGAAAAGCTGAATTTAGTTAAGCCATGGGTACACACGAAATGAAAATTCAAGTGAGTTGTATACCTGTATTTATATTTCAGTTTCAAATGTCTTCATACTTTTGGCACTGTACACGGAGAGGAAGCTGGCCATGGTGAGTTCACCAACACCACACTCCTGTATGGAAAAAGTGCATTATATAATAAAAATAAAGGGCTTTTTCAAGCCATCTAATGAATGAACTGTGTTTAATGTTAATGATATATAGCATTGCTCATTGTAAAATGCAGCTGTGCCAGTTAAAGTTAGCTTCAAAAAAGGTGGAGTGTGTAATAGGGGTTCACTTCATTGGTATAAAAATTGAAGTGGGAAATTTAATCATTATATTCATTTTAAAGTGTTAAAGCTTTGAATTTTTTTTCTTTGTTCTATATTCCAGGGAACATTCAGCGAGAGAACTGGTCTGACCATTTACATCATGAATCTGTCTGTTGTCTTGTGTTTCCCAATGGTCACTGTACTTGTGCTGCCCTCTATAACACCAGGTGAGAGCTATTTTACATTTTGAAATAGCACATCTGTATTGTGTTAAACTCCCTATAGTGACATTATTAATGAACACTTAAACACTTGGTAAATCAGAAGTATAATATAATCCATTTTCCATTTCTCTGTTTTTAAAAAGTCAGTAAATGTGGAGTAGAGTCATATAATGTATAAAAACTTTACTTTTCCATGTGTACTTTTAGTGTGTGCTGTATTTTGATCAGATATGAATAAACAACGAATGGATACAAGGAAAAACAAACGGTGAACATCAGTCTTATGTTTAGGTTTTTTACTCCTTCTACTTTGTCCAACTAATCAGAATCAGAATACTTTATTAATCCTTGGGAGGGAATTGCAGTTTTATGTGCAATTCTGCTCCTGTACGGCTGGAATCCTGCAGTGTATGTTGAATTTCCCATTCAAACACCTGATTTAGCTCCTCACATAATAGCCATGTTTAATTGACATGATATAGTAGAGGGAATGACCAATCTCTGCTGGACTCTGGCCCTTGTTGTGCACTCCTATCATTATGCTAGCAGCCAAATCCTGGTGCCCAAGCTGGCACACATGCTGGCATGTGCATTCTGTCCTTGAAACATGTTTTGTAATAAAACAATTTACAGGCAAAATTAACCAACTTTATGTGTATGATTGAAATAATTTACAGTTCGCCTGGCTAAAGGGACAATAAATTACTAAAAAAGACCTGTTCCGAACACACATAATGCAGTTTGAACAGACTTTATTATGGAATTATTGGTGAAATAAAGTCCAAATAAATCAGGCAAACAATGTGCATCATATTTTTAGAAGCAGATGTCTACAAGTGAAGATAGTGCCTTTTTTTTTCCATGTTCAGTGTTTTTTTTTTTTTTTTTTTTTTTTTTTTTTTTTTTTTTTTTTTTTTTTTGGTTCTGCTGTTTCTCCTCATTTGTTAGCACAAGAGGAGATGCCAAAGGCACTCCATCTGCTGGACATGTGCCATACAACACCCTTTTTGTACCAGTAAGGTCAGCAAAGAGGCTACCAAGCTGCTACTAGTCTTAACTAAGTGTTTTGTTTTTCTGGACCAAGTTTTTTTTTCCAGGGCCCCTGCATGGGCTATTTCCATCCAACATATGCCTGCTCTTGATAAAACTGCTGTTGGTCAGTGCTTGGACTGAGCTATTAGTTTAGAGAAGTGAGATCATAGGATTGTTGGTGTGCTGGTATCATCTATATTCAGCTGTTTTTACTTTTACTGTGCAGAAGATAGTGGTGGGTGGTATAATGCTGTGTGCCATGGCAGTAATTAGTCCAAACTTTTGGCTGCACTGTATTTGCAATATTGCAATTTCAAGCTATTAATCAGGACATGCTGTAGACAGTTACTTAAACGAGTGGGCAGAGCTGCTGTGCACAACTTCTAGTTAAAGGCAATTAAGAGAACTGAGCTAGCTGAATGAAGATTGTAGTTTTTTTTTTTTTTAACACAAAAGCTTCCTTTTGTCCAAAGACATCTGTCCTGCAAACAGAATGTCTATGATTAATATCATAGGCAAAATTTAATTCTTTCATTCATTATTTTCCGTTTTATCCTCTATTAGGGTCACGGTGGGGTTCCCCATGCCCATCCAGGGGAGAACGTTTCGGACGCTGGGCAGACACACCCAGGACAGGGCGCCAATCCATCGCTGGGCATACACTCACTCACACAGACACACTCTATATGGGGCAATTTTTGGAGAATTCAATTGATTTGATCCATGTATTTGCACTGTGGGAGAAAACCGGAAAGGGGGGGGGGCGTTTAGGGCGTTGGGGGGGGGTTTAGGGCATTGAGCAGATACACCCAGGACAGGAAGCCAATCTATCGCTCTATATGGGGTAATTCAGAGAATTCAATTAACCTTAATCCATGTTTTTGGACTGTGGGAGGAAACCGGAGAACCCGGAGGAAGCCCACGCGGACACGGGGAGAACATGGAAACTCCACCCAGATGGGGATTCGAACCGGGAATCCCTAGAGCTGAGAGGCGAATGTGCTAACCACTAAGCCACCGCAAAAGTTTATAAAATAATTTATTATTAAATTGCTGTAGAAGGTATGCTGTTAGAAAATGTACAATGTATGAACATGAAAAGCTTAGTTAAAATATCATCCATTACAACACAACATAAGTTATGTGTTAACTACATATTCTAAAATCTGATTTGTGGTGACTGCTTTTTAGGCATTATATACAAACCAAAGTCAGATGAACATTCAGATAGAGGTGATGTCTTTTACTCTAAGGGTTTGGTTCAGTTTAGTGACTTAGATAATGAAGGTTGATTGGATTTGGTTGTATGAAAGATTTTTTTTTTTTTTGCTTAATCAGCTTATGGCACTCAGAATGACTTAATTGATTTTCTGAACCAAACTGGTCAGTTCCCTTGTAGTGTTCTAACCTGTTTGGTGAAAGGTCATGGTTTTACATTGAAAGCATAAAGACAGAACACAGCTATCATGTAATTGACTGTCACTACTTATTTGCAAATTTGTTAAACCTTTCTTAATCTCACTGTCACCAAATTGCTTCTGTTGTCTTTGTCACTTAATGTCATCTTCTCATTAAGTGCAAGCTAATGCACACCCCCTTGTGGCTTGTATGCTTTGACAAGCAGTTCTTATTGGTCGAATTTGAGTGAATAATTTGAATAGCAAACACCTATTATGCATTTTGTTATAAAAGCTTCTGTAGATGTAATATGTAGGTGTTTGAATACTTGTTTAAAAAGTGTGCTGTACATAATTATTTAAATATAAAACTGATTGTTTTCATTGTAAATGCAAGATAATTTTCATTAACATTCAATACATAATTAAAATTGTAAATGGTCCTTTTTACTTAACAGATGTACTTAATTAATAATTGTTTACATTAATATGTTTGCTGGTGGTAGAGTTTATTCATTTCACATACTTCTCATAAATTCATAAATACTTTTCACATAAATTCTGATTAATAAAAATTTATAAAGTCTGAAATACTTTGAGCTGGATGGCTATTGCAAGTCCAAAATAAAAGCATTTATTCAGTCTACGTTACAGTTCTGTTATTGTTTTCTGATTTTATTCTTATTTCACGTACCGGCCTAGGGCCTAAAAATTTTATATCATCGAATCCGCTGTTAGTCACAGGCACTTTACAGCTTCTAAATCTCTCAAACAGCACATGTGAAATGGATAAAGGATTTTAAATAGCTGGAAAAGAATACCTTATAGTGAGCTCTTGTGAAAGCGTTAGTGAATTCCTACATGCTACCATTGGGAGTAGAACAGCAGGCATAGGTCAAGAGAAGGTTATTGCATTGCAATTGAGATTAAATCTTGTCGCTTTTTCTTACTCCTGGCGCTATTCTTCTTTTTATAGTTGGCGGTGCCTTTGTGCTAGGCACTTACACCATCCTGTTTCTCAAGCTCTACTCCTATAAAGACGTGAACAGGTGGTGCAGAGAGAGGATGCAGATGAAAGCTCGCACCCTGTCTAGATCACTGTCTTGTGAGTACACAGTTGGCAAGGACAGCCTATCAGAACTCTCATGCACGGATAATGCTAGTTTTCAGCATTCAAATCAGCTCTTTAGCAGATTTTATTTTCATACACAGAATCCACTCTATTAATAACAGTGATTTGCGACTGTGAACAGTGACTAATTAGCTCAGCTTGATTTGTTAGCAAAATATTCTCTGTATCTGTTTGTAAGCAACTTTACAATATGGATTTAAATGAAATTATTTGTTATGTTATGGGAGTATATATTTTACAATACAGTGATTCAGACTCGTATCAAGTTGCACTTTGTTTTCTGCAGTTAACTTTTTACACCTACACCATCGTAGGTCTAAAGCAGCAGAGGAACAACAGCAGTATCAAATAGTTCAGTGATATTGATACTACTAACCCACTGAGCCAGCACTGCCTACAGTAACTGAACTTCACTATTCAATCTGATCCTCCTCTGACTGTCCTTGCATTTGATAGGTCCAGCTCCACCATCTATCGACGGAGGAGTGCATGTGTGCTATCCTGGAAACCTCTCTCTTAAAGGTTAACAGTACTGCTTTTAACTTGTATTTTCTTCTTTTAAGAACATTTGTACTTCCTTTCCAAATCGATTTCACTTTTATTCCTAACACTAACATGCACTTGTGTGAAAAGATGCTATATAACTTAACATTTTGCACTCTGTATTTTCCAGATTTGTATTATTTTGTCTTTGCCCCCACATTGTGCTATGAACTCAACTTTCCCCGTTCTGAATCTGTGAGAATGGGTTTCCTTCTCCGAAGGCTATTTGAGATGGTAGGTATTTCTTAACTCATGTACACCTTATTTTGTGATGTGTGAGTTTATATCTGTTTAATTTGTCTAATTAAAATATCGTTTTGTATTTTGCAGTTGCTTCTTACTCAGTTTTTGGTTGGCTTAACACAGCAGGTATGCCACTGACCAGGACCTCTTTTTGTTGGTATTTAATATTGGTGTTGTTTATACTTGTGCTATGTTCTATTGTTTTAAGTGGATGGTACCAGTCATTCAGAGTTCCATGAAGCCATTACAGGTATGTTCTTTTGATGAGCCAGCATTTACTGCTTTAAGACCAGTGTGCAGGTTTTATAATAGCCTGAATTTTTCTTGTACTTTGCTGCGGCAGGAAATGGATTTCTCTCGAATGATTGAGCGCCTACTCAGACTTGCGGTAAATATAGTACTGATGTTTTTTTTTGTACTGATCCTTTTTTGTTAGTTTGTTTTAACATGGTCAAATGTGAGATTAGTCTCTGGATTTTTTTTTTTTATTTAAAGGTTTATGAAATAGAGTAATCTTGTCCGTGCTTTTCTTTGAATAGTTGGAGTTAGCCCTGGTGTCCAGCTTGTGTGTTGTCCCACTGATATTTAAAACAATGACATGGATTAGTAATTGTAAACAATCCAATTACATTTGAAATGGGGGAAAAAGGCAAAGCTTAACCCAGCATGTCTATCCAGCTGAAAAAATGTAAGGTCGAGGAACACACAATGGTCTTAAGCCTTCTTTCCGCATATTTATTGCCATTTGGTCTTATTTTACCCAAGTTATATGTGGGATTAATAATGATAATATACCATTTGATTGACAAAAAGTTTGAGCATTTACCAAATTACCAAATGTAAACTTTGTGTATGCAAATCTTCTCCAGAAGTGAGTTGGGGAGGGGGGGGGGGGCGTGTTTAGGGCGTTGGGCAGATACACCCAGGACAGGAAGCCAATCTATCGCTCTATATGGGGTAATTCAGAGAATTCAATTAACCTTGATCCATGTTTTTGGACTGTGGGAGGAAACCGGAGAACCCAGAGGAAACCCACGTGGACACAGGGAGAACATGGAAACTCCACCCAGATGGGGATTCGAACCGGGAATCCCTAGTGCTGTGAGGCGAACGTACTAAAAACTAAGCCACCGTGCCGCCCAGAAACCGGATATGATTTTGTCATTTTAATAGGAACACAAAGTACATAAATCCAAAAGAAAATTTAGGAATTTAAACATGCCACTGTTGTAGTTGAATTCTTTAGAAAATAGAGGTCACTCACCAATGTTGCAGTTCTCAAAATGTTCCGCCATATGTTTATTTACTCAGGATCTACACAACTAAGCTAAATATAACACGAGGGGGGGGGCTAATTGCACTTAACCTTTTTAATTATGATATTACTTGATCACTTCAGTGAGAACATTCAGTTCTCATTACCTAAAAGAATTGTTGCTACATTTGAATTTCAAGAATTATGTTAAAAGATTTATAAATGAACATGATATAAAAGTAGTATAAACATGTATACATATAGAAGTAGTATAAAGATGATGCTTTATATATATTTTTTTTGTTTTTACAAGTTATATATATAATATAAATAGTCAAAAGCATGTGTGAATTTGCCATTTACGAATCCACACTGTTGCTTCGTTCTCTTCAAAATTTTGACATACTCTTCGGGAACCTAAGGAGGTTTATATACAAAATACCCCACAAAGGACTTCATTTTAGGGTGTGTCTTTGCTATCAAGACAATGTGATTCATGGTTGTGTTTTGTGAGTCACATGCAATAAACCAATTAGCGTGTCATTTGTCATCCCCTTAAGAGCCTGGTGCAGTCTAAATTTGGTGAATTTCTATTTTAACAATGCAGTGTGACCAATTACGAGTAAATTAACATTAACACTGTTTGTAAAGTGATCACAAAACGTCATCACAATCCTGGGCAATGTAGATAGTAATTATATAAAAAAGTATTTAAACCTTTTGTGTTCTCTTCTGTATAGGTACCAAACCACTTAATCTGGCTAATATTCTTCTACTGGTTTTTTCATTCGTCTATGAACTTCGTGGCTGAGCTTTTGAGATTTGGAGATCGAGAATTTTACAAAGACTGGTGGTATGTAATTTGTCTAGCAATGTAACATGTTTCACATACAGGTTATTTGCTGTGTGACCTCTGTTGTATTTGCACACTATTCTGATAACTGACTTATTTCTGGAAGTATTTCTTCTTTTGGCTGTCTCCTGTGCAGGAATGCAGAGACTGTAACTTATTTCTGGCAAAACTGGAACATCCCTGTACATAAGTGGTGCCTTCGGTAAGTGCCTCAAGGCTTTCAGCAGAGTGTAGACAGATGAGGAGCTGCTGGATAAAATACAGGGCAGTGAAGCACATCAAGCCTGTAATGAAGAATTACTTTAATGTGTTCTGTCTGACATATTATGTATGCTTATTTACTGTATTGATGGACTGTATATTTTCTCTCTCTCTCTCTCTCTCTCTCTCTCTCGCTCCTTCTTTATTTATCTCTCATGCTCAAATTCCCATTTAAGACATTTTTACAGACCCTTACTGAGTAAAGGGGCTGGCAAGTTATTAAGCCAATCAGCGGTATTCTTTGCCTCAGCCTTTTTTCATGAGGTAAGTTGTACATAAATCAAACATTCTTTTCTATAAGTATCCACATCCTTCTATAATGAAGGACCTTGCAAAATGAATACTATAGCTTTATATATTTCTTAAAACATTTTCATAATTTGTTTATTATTTTATGGGGTATACCTAATCTTATGGTTGATTTAATTTTTTTTTATTTTACCTTCAAAACAGTCTTCTTTTTAATTACATGGAATCCTGAGAGATGCTAAATTTGTAGCTTTGTTGGCTACACATCCATGATGTAAATCTCTGGTTGCACTCTATGTGACGGAGGATGTTTATTTAAATACAGTAAATTCATTTTTATATAAAAACCAGTTAGGGAACATTTATTATTTGTGAAGGCATGTTATCCTGCTGGAATTACCAATCACAGAATGGTTAAACGGTGGTATAACAGGATGTACATGGTTAACAGCAATATTTGGGTAGGCATCTAACCTGATTAGGGTGTTTTTAAGGGGCAAGCAAGTGTGGTAAGAAAATTCTACTGCTATTACACAATCACAAGCAACATAAACTGTTGATGGAAACAATAGATTTATGTTTTAATGATGTTTTGATGCTGCCAAATTTTAGCCCTGCCACCAGAAAGCAGGATTTAAGACTCATCAGACCAAGTGACAATTTGCCAGGTTTCTATTTTTTTTCTTTTGGTGAGAACATGTAAATTTTATTCTTAGTTGCCAGTCCACAGGAGTGAAATCTTGTGTGATCTGCCGCTGCGATTACCCATCTGTTTCAAGTTTAAGATATTGTGGGTTTAGAGATGCTTCTCTGCATACATTGGATATAATAAGTAGATATTTCAGAGAAATTAGTTTCCTATCAGCTGCAACCTGTCTGACAATTCATCCATCAAATAAGCATTTTCACCCAAAGAATTGTCATTTGTAGGACTACAGGGCAAAAAAGGGCATCAACTTTCATTCATTCATTATCTCCGCTTTTATCCTATATTAGGGTGCAGGGGGGTTCCCCCTGCCCATCCAGGGGAGAACATTTCGGGCGCTGGGCAGATACAGCCAGGACAGGGCGCCAATCTATCGCTAGGCACACACTCACTGACACAGACACGCACACACACTCTATATGGGGTAATTTGGAGAACTCAATTGACTTGATCCATGTTTTTGGACTGTGGGAGGAAACCGGAGAACCCGGAGGAAACCCACGCAGACACAGGGAGAACATGGAAACCCAGATGGGGATTCGAACCGGGAATCCCTAGTGCTGAGAGGTGAACGTGCTAACCACTAAGCCACCGTGCTGCCAGGCATCAACTTATATTGTATATTTTATATTGATTGAATTTGTTTTTAGTTTAGCAACTATTCCAAATGTTTGTACAAGCTTCTGTGAAGTAAACATTTCAGCCTGTACAAACTAGTGCCACTCCATAGTTTAAAATCTGAGATATTACATAATCACCACATGGTATTTTGTCATCCCCTTAGGAACATCATTAGAGAATACTATACCTGGCACAACCTAAAATACTTCTCTGCAGTCCTTTACTGCCCTGTGTCTGCCATTTTATTTTCAGACATTGTTTTTATTTTCATACCAGTGTCTTATAATCATTGTTGCAGATGACACTGAAGTGTGATATGGACTATTTAAAGCATCAGCCATCTGAGGACTTGTAAAACTTCCTTCTCAAACTATTGGAAGTCTGACATGCCTTTGCGCAGATGTGATTTCATTTTTTATTTATTTATTTTTGATGTCTTGTTCTTTTCAATGTTATAATTTGTAGTGCTTAATAGTAGATTGGAATACCACATTTTTCTGAATCAAAAATGTGTTTAGCCTTTAATTTGTTGAACAATATAATATATTGTGTTTTGAGAACACATTTAAGATTTTTTTTTTTTTTTCTTCTTGTACCAATTTTTGTATGCAAATATTTCTTGCAACTAAGGTCAGTTTTACTTGCTTTATTTTTTTTGTCTCATGTCTCAGAAAGTACAACAATTTTTGAATATTGGTTCTACAGTGTAGCTGGCTTCTTCCTTAACTACTGACTTGTGGTGTTCTCATTCGCAAGCCGCTGCTAAGTGACTTAGTTCTTCGGACCCACATGGGTCAAATCTTAGTGTCTTTAAATGAACCTGTAAACTTTTTCTGCCTTGTGTCGATAGTGCAGGCTGGAGTAATAGTGTAAGCAATGTTATTGCTGAGCATGTGCATCCCGTAATGCCCAAAATTAGTCTCTCCTCTAATGGCTGCTTCCAGCTTGATTATACACCATGCCACAAAGCAATTTTTTGTTCTAATTTTATGAACATTAATCTAAAACCACTGTTCTAAGTTCCATCGAACTGCAGAACTAAATATTCTTAACATTTATAACAGCATCAAACCTCAATCTTAAAGGAATTAAAGGAATTTAATTTCTTGTGAAGTAGATACTTTGATGAATTGAGTGTTTTGGTAGCAAAGGGGAAACATTTGCTGTAGTAATAGTGTTTTTTAAGTATTCACTGTTTGTTTAAAACAAGACAAACTATTAAGTATACTATTAATATCAGGTCAATCATAGTACTTGAATGAGGAACAGGTGGGTGAAGAAAGGTTTGATGTAAAATTGAAAGTAACACATCTGGACATTCATTTTCATTTGCTAATTAAATAACAGCTAAATAACTACAGAATTGTTTTAATACTAGCACAAGAACGCTGATGCTTTGTTTTATTTATTTCATGATGTAAAACGTTAATTTAATACTCATTTAAATGTTTATGATTTATGTGCCTGCTCAGTACCTTGTGAGTGTGCCTTTGAGGATGTTCAGACTATGGGCATTTATGGGTATGATGGCTCAGGTGAGGATGTTTAATATTCACTAAACCTCTAATGAATAAAGTACTGTGTATAGTCTGTAATTAATACATCATTTTCTTACAGGCTTACCTAAATGTATGTTTATGCTAATGAGGCTTTCAAATCTTTATTGCAGCTGCCATTGGCATGGTTTGTGAGCAGATATCTCAGGGGTAACTATGGAAATGCAGCAGTTTGGCTTTCTCTCATAATTGGACAACCTATAGCGGTTCTTATGTATGTCCATGACTACTATGTCATTCACCACATGGATCAAGCAGCAGAACCAACTACACACTTTTGAAGTGACAAACTTTGATTCACTAAAGATTTAAGAAGTGATCTGAACTCTGCTCTATGCAGCATTTATCAGGAAGGGGTTACTCTCAATTATTTTGAGGTTTTTATTCTATGTAAGAAGATTGCATTTAATTGCATGGAATTTATTCTTTTTAATTTATTTCTTTTTTGGAATAAGGTACTTTTGCATCTTGACTGCAATATGGGAATAGGTAATGCAACGTTTTTTACACACAGAAATCTATTTTTTAGATTTATTATGAATAAAAAAATGCATTTTGTATGTTTATTTTAATGGGTTTGGGAGTTTATTTATATTTCAGTAATGTAATATTTCTATGGGGATTGTTAACGTTGGTTGTTTTTAATTGTGAGAAATCAGGGAGTGCCACCTACTGGTGTCATACATTTTTTTTATATAAAGCTTGTGAATGAAACAGTTTGGCCATATAATTATTCCTTTATGTGGAGACATTCATCAAACATAATTATATTGCACAGAATAGTGGATGCGCTGTAATCTCCGACTGGGCTATTTTCTGCAGATTTGGTCCTTTTGAAGCCATTTGTTTTCAAGATGATGAGGGTGCCAGGTCCCTCCAATCAGTGCAAGTCAGTGATAAATGGCTTCGGAGATAAGTTGTATAATAGCTACTGGCCGTACTGTATAAACATCCTATCTCCAGCACGGAGATGCAGGCATGCTTGAACACTGCGCTATCTGAAAGGTTGATTGCATGGTACTGCACCATGGCCTGTTTAAAATACACTGGCAAAGAATGATTACAGTGCATGGGATCAATGTCATTGATGCAGAGATGCAGTTTATCTACTTCCTCCTATAGCTCCGGTCTACTTTTGTGAGTTTTCCAAGGTTTGGCAAAAGGTTGCAGCGCTGCAAGCTTTTACAATTCTCAAAGCCCAGTGAGTTTTGTGTTTGTTTGTTTTTGTTATTGACATTGATGCATTTAAATTCCATTAATATTTTGTCAATTGCAAATCAAATAAAATTCATATTTCTACACATTTCACACAAGGAATAATTATCAGATCTATAGCACTAGAAGTAATGTCAGTAAAAAAAACAATGCACCTTTGGTTTATGTATCTCATACATTTTTGTATATAATTTGAATAAATACATGTTGTAAACAATTTAAATATATGCTTCAGATTTCATATTATTTTCCTGCTTGTTTTTCCTGTGATATTTATCTTACACATTTGACTTATAATTTCCAAATTACTTGTCTAATACTTAAATATATTTATGAAACATTAATTAAAATTTATTGGAAAAGATTGTTTTTTAGAAAAAAAATGTGTGTATTAGTAATTTTTACTAAGTTTATTTTATTTTTTTTTTTTTTTAACTTGATGTTAGTATATTTCCAGCTTCGAGCTCTGCTCTGTAGCGCTGATCAAAAAGGTAGGGTGTCTTAGAAACAAAGTTGAGAAAGCATGATTGAGGTGGTTTGGACATGTGTAAAGGAGGGATAAGCTTCACATTGGCAGAAGGATGGTGAGTATAGAGCGGAGAAGGAGGAGAATTATGGATGCCATGGTGCCGGATATGTAGGTGGTCGGGGGGTCTGGGGGGGATACTCAGAACATGAAAAAATTAAAGATAAAAAGTTATTTTTAATAGTGGCGAGAAGTGGTGCTAGCACTGATATTGCCAGTTATGAATGAAAATCTTAAAAATGAAAATCTTAACGTATACATTTTAACATTTCATACATTATTTTCAGCTACTGAACTGATTTTATAGTGCATTGTTTTTTAGGCGATATATATGTATATATATACACACACACACACACTGTAAGTATCAGGGTTTATGACTTCCACTTCTAAGTTGGTCCCTTTTATTGCAGCCAGAATTTCTGCCACTCTGGGAAGTTTTTCCTCAAGCTATTGGAGTGTGTATGGAAATCCTTGCCCAAATTTCCAAAATAGTATTTGTGAGGTCAGACACATTTACAATGCTCAGATGGTTAAGTTTAGCTGATTATTAGAAAATTCATGCCTTAATGTATCGCTCTAGTTTCATTTACTGTTTTTCATTTACATTTAGCGTTTGATTACATGCAGATTGATTGAATGAAGAGGGAAGCTTATATATTACTATTTTTGACAGATTAATAAATTATAGTGTTTATGTAAAAAGTCTTTGCAATGGATATAAGGCTCTGTCTTGTCTTTCTCATATAAAGCTCTTTTAAACATCCTGAAGCACTCACAAAGGCTTTTATTCCTTCCTGTTCAGAAGTTTTATTCTTCTTTAACATTTACATGGACCATCATTTTATGTTTCTTCTATGTAAAACTTTCCAAGTGTTGCAGAGTGAATGTTCATAGTACTGTGCTGGTTGAATGGTTGTGTTGGGTGGTCACAGTTTTACTTATTAAGCATGTTTATTCACAGTCATCAGTCTGACAACATGAAATCCTCCTCAGGCTGTTGGTCTGCCTGCCAAAGGATGTCACTTTAACCTTTCTAAGCTGATAAAAAGCAGACCTGACGATTGTTTCTACTAAAATGACTAGAAGATGATTTCCGCTCTGTAGGTACTACTTGAAGGTCAGTATGTTTGTGGTATTTGTGGAGCCCACAGTGCATCTATACTAAAGATTGTCAGATCATACTGACATTTAAAAGCATTTCAATTTACTTTGAGTGTAAAATAGGAAAATACCAAGATTTTTTGTGATTAAAAAATATCTGGTGCTGTAAAATTTATTAATTTAATTCATACTAATTTATGGAACAAATTGAGAAAGCTATTACAACATGTCGCTGTGTGTAATACATTATTGTATGGCTTGCAGAGGCTAGTCAAGCACTTTGAACATTTCGTGTCTGTGAAGCCATCCGATTGTAGCACTCACAAAATGAAACTAGGCATTGTTCTGTACAACAATAGAACTTCCAGGTAAAGTCATCTTGATGAATTCATGTATCATTATCGATGCTGACATTTGCACTTTTTACTAATATCATTCCAGAAGGGATCGTTTGTCTTTGGTTTGATGAATTTGAGATCCATGTGATCAGAAAACAACCTAAATTGTGTTCTCCAGTGACAGCACCTGTCAGAGCATCCTAGATGAGAGTGGGCCAAAAAAAATTGGTGTAAGATTTTAATTATCCTTCATTCATTCATTATCTCCCGCTTTATCCTCTAGTAGGGTCGCGGTGGGGTTCCCCATGCCCATCCAACGTTTCGGGCACTGGGCAGATACACCCAGGACAGGGTGCCAATCCATTGCTGGGCACACACTCACACACACACACACACACACACACTATATGGGGCAATTTGGAGAATTCAATTGACTTGATCCATGATTTTGGACTGTGGGAGGAAACCGGAGAACCCGGAGGAAACCCACGCGGACACGGGGAGAACATGGAAACTCCACCCAGATGGGGATTCGAACCGGGAATCCCTAGCGCTGAGAGGCGAACGTGCTAACCACTAAGCCACCGTGCCGCCCGGAGATTTTAATTATTTGAAACTAATTTAAAGTGTTTTTAGTTTTTGATAATTACTCTACCTGTCAGTGCTGTGTTAACCGGACCAAAACTTTCATAGTTACTTATTTTATACTCAAACATAATACCCTTTGCTGTTTTTAGTATTGTGTAATGTTTTAGTACAGTAATTTCACTATAATTTTTTTTCCCTTTTTCAACATTTTAGTAATATTCTAGACAATGAACTCTAGAAGTGATTTCTAGTGATGTATAGTGAATTTTTGAAATTGAAATGTAATAAAGAAGCATTACCAAATAGAAAATCAATTAACATCTTGTGAGGATAAATCCACATGATGATGTACATCAAGGGCAGCAACAGTTCAATTAATATATATATATATATATATATATATATATATATATATATATATATATATATATATATATATATAATCTTAACAGTATTTACACATGCTCATTATCCACTTTTGAACTGTACTTGTAAAACCTCCATGTGAGCTTGAGTGTTTATATATATTTTTCTGATGCTAATGCAGATGGTGTGGGTGGTGTGAAGGAGGGATTAAGGAGTGATTGAAGACAGCTAGCAAGACCAAGGATAGAGCAGCAGCTAGAGGGATTAGGGCTAGGAGAAAGAAAAATGTATATTCCTGAACATTCAATCAGTGGCATTGCAATTTTTTCTGGCAAGGGAACAGCTGAGGGAAGTGTTGCGAAAAAGTTAAAAGATATTAGAAATAAAACCGTTTATTGTGTATAATTTTGTCTGGATAAGGACCTAAAGAGATCGACCCATAGTCTTCTAAATGCACAGGTATGTGTATATAATATACTTCTCTACCTTTAAATATATGGTTTGATATACAACCATTAAACACTGACTTGTACATGTTCATGTAGTATCATGATCAGTAAATCCTAGAGGGAACTTTAATACCAATGAACAGACCTTAGTCTTTTCTGATCAAATAAGGTTTGGACACACCACATTAAAATGTATTACAGAGCACACTTAAATACATTTTAGCAATACTTATTTAGAATATTGTTGCTATTAATTAATAGTCAGGGGTCATTATCCTGACCGATGCAAGCTGTACAAAAGATGATTAAAATGTATCTGACTGAGGAGCATGGTTTAAACAAAAACAAAACCTAATTTACTTTTGCTTTCTTCATATTTCAGAATCTGCCAGAATAATGGATTTGAACAGAACTGAGACACTGTTATCTTTGAACTTTACCTCAGCATCGACTACACCAGACATCCCCAACATTTCTGCAGAATGCTGGGAACCGTACATGCAAAGACTGGCTCACCTTGATGAAGGCCTTTATAATGACTTCTATAGCTTATGGATTTTGCTGGTTGTCATCAACACTATAATTTTTATAGTAGGAATAGTTCTCAACAGTCTAGCCCTGTATGTCTTTAGTTTCTGTACGAAAACGAAGACCACATCAGTTATTTATACCATTAACTTGGCCGTCACAGATCTTCTTGTTAACTTGTCCCTTCCTACTCGCATTTTATTGTATTATAGTGGAGGCAAGTGCTTAAACTGTTCCTACATTCATGTATTCAGCTACTTTGTGAACATGTACTGTAGTATACTTTTCCTTACTAGCATTTGTGTGGATCGGTATCTTGCCATTGTGCAAATAGAGGCCTGCCATAAGTTGCGTAGCACTTGTGTGGCTAAAGTGATCTGCATCTGCATCTGGCTGTTTGCACTTACAGTCACATACTCTTTTCTCACCACAGCCTTTAAGCACTCTGGCTGCTGCATATCTAAGCTCTTTGCACTAACAGTGTTTGAGTTCTTTTTGCCCCTAATAATTATTGTGGTGTTCACAGTTAGAATCATGTGTGTGCTTTCCAGTTCAGGCTTAATGCAGCAAAGTAAGGAGAAACGCATGAAGGCTGTGCAGTTACTTACTTCTGTGCTGGTGATTTTTACAATCTGCTTCACGCCTTTCCATATCTGCCAAGTCTTAGTCTACATCAACCCAGATCTGCCCTTCCATGTCATTTTCTATCATGTGACCATCACTCTTAGCAGTCTAAACAGCTGCCTGGATCCTGTGGTCTACTGTTTTGTTACCACCAACTTTCAGTCCACCATGAAGAAGTTTTTTTTACAAAACAGACACGAAACAGATTACTGGTGATGTCATTAGGTTTCAAAAACCCTTCAGAGCCTCGGGCACTATTTTTGCCATTACTCATGGTATTACAATAATGGGTGTAAATACACAAGAAAACGAAGAGCACCTGGGATGAGACTTCGCAGTAAATCACAGCAAACTCTTAAAAAAGACCACAGCTAGTAACAGAGACAAAGAAATTGTTTTGCTAAATATAATTGCAAATTATAGATGTTAAAGGATTGATCTTCTGTATGTAACTGATAATAAATCATAAATGAAATATGTAAAGCAAACTAATTGATCGTTATGACAGTTGAATACAGGTTTTAGAGTCAGTGATTTAAATCACATGCCTGAAAATGCTACTTATTTTGTAATATGCGTGGGTTTATGAGTTTGTCAGTGAAAACACAATTATGAGTAAAACCCTGAAGACCTGTATCATTATGTATCCATCATATAATTTAATACTCACCTAATATTCAAGAAACTAACAGAATTATAGAAAATAACAGTTATTAAGATATGCAGATGTCCAACTCAAACTTGTTTATGCAAATATTTTGAAATGCAAGTTGTGCTTACAAGATTGCTGTATTTTGTAATATGGCCAATAAATCTATAAATCATTTTACTGTAACTGCTTACAAATTACAACATTATTACTACAATCCCAGTGCCAACACTGTCCAAACATTGCTGTAATTTGGAGTTTGAGCGGTTTTATTTTTTAAAGGTGGCTTTATAGCTGACAAAAAAAAAGTTTACTGAATGCAAGTAGCATTCATTCATTCATTCATTTATTCATTATCTCCCGCTTTATCCTCTATTAGGGTCGCGGTGGGGTTCCCCATGCCCATCCAGGGGAGAACGTCTCGGGCGCTGGGCAGATACACCCAGGACAGGACGCCAATCCATCGCTGGGTACACACTCACTCACACAGACACACTCTATATGGGGCAATTTAGAGAACTCAATTAACTTGATCCATGCTTTTGGACTGTGGGAGGAAACCCACGCGGACACGGGGAGAACATGGAAACTCCACCCAGATGGGGATTCGAACCGGGAATTCCTAGCGCTGAGAGGCGAACGTGCTAAACACTAAGCCACCGTACCGCCCTTGCAAGTAGCATGTAATTATTAAATTGGAAAATTAGTGTACATTACCAAAATTGTTAATCAACAAATAAAGAATGAAGCTCCACATTGTTCCAATCATTAATCAATTGTTTATTTGTTTAATATAATATTCTGGCCTAAATTAAGTTTTATTCATTCCTAAAGAGGGCAGCATGGTGGCTTATTGATTAGCATGTTTGCCTCTGGGCGCTGGGGATCCAGGTTCAAATCTCAATCTGGGTGGAGTTTACATGTTCTTCATGTGTCGGTGTGGGTTTACTCTGGGTTCTCCGGCTTCCTCCCACAGTCTAAAAACAAGAGTTCAAGTTGGTTGCTCTAAATTATCTCATTTGTGTGTATCTTCCCAGAACTGGAACTGTTCTTCCTTGGATGTGCATGAGGAAGATAATGAGATGAGATGTTACACACCAATAGGTTGTGACATCATAAGCATGTAACTGTGTGCACTCACTCTTTTTTAATAATAATAATTATTATTATTATTATTATTATTATTATTATTAATCTTAGCTCCATCCATTACCCATTATCTTCTGCCTAAGCTAGGGTCGGGGGGAGGCATGCCCAACTAGGGGAGAATGTTTTGAGTGCTGGGAAGATATACCCAGGACAGGACACCGGTCCATCGCTAGGCACACTCACTCACGCTGTTTACACCCAGGATAGGGTGCCAATCCATCACTGCGAACAAACACACACTATATATGGCAATTTAGAGCTTTCAATTGACCTTGAATCCATGTTTTTGAACTGTAAGAGGAAACTGGAGAACCCACCCAGATTGGGATTCGAACCTGGATTCCCAGTGCTGAGAGGCTAACATGCTAACCACTAAGCAACGGAGCTGGCCTATCCATCCATCCATTATCTTCTGCTTTATCCTATATTGGGGTTGCAGGGGGGGGGGGGGGTTCCCCATGCCCATCCAGGGGAGATCGTTTCGGGCGCTGGGCAGATAGACCCAGGACAGGGCGCCAATCCATCGCTGGGCACACACTCACTCACACAGACACACTCTATATGAGGCAATTTGGAGAACTCAATTGACTTGATCCATGTTTTTGGACTGTGGGAGGAAACCGGAGAACCCGGAGGAAACCCACGCAAACTGGGTGAGAACATGGAAACTCCACCCAGATTGGGATTCGAACCGGGAATCCCTAGCGCTGAGAGGAGAACATACTGACCACTAAGCCACCGTGCCACCCCCGAGCTGGCCTAATCTTCTCTTAATATAACATTACCACTGTCACGTACCACCATGCACTAACACTGGTGTTAATTATGCATCCTTATCCAAAACAGGAAATGTTCAAATTATAAACAGTATCAGTATTGATTGTATTCTCATGTCAGTGATCATGTCAGAATCAAAGTTAGCTCGATAGTGTTCTTTTTAAACACCTTTACACAGTTTACATAGATAGATAGATCCTTTATCTATAGGTTAAACCATAGGTTAAAGAGATTTTTGTAAAATGTAGTGCTTTCCTTGTTGTTTGTTGTTGGCTGAAAAACGGGGAGGCGGGATTTTCGAGTGTTTGGCAACCCGCTGAACACAATAGAGTACTGTGGCTTCTGCAGCAGATGTGGGCAAGATGGAGTTCTGATTGGCCGGTAAGAAATAAGACATTTACGCTTTATTATCACAAATCTTCTATGATGTAAAATAAGAAACAGAGTTATCAGAAACAAACGCTAAATGTGGTAACAGTGCCGCTCTGTGACACTTTAGTGGTGGAGTTCGTTTTAAACGCCGCTAGCTTGCTAATGGGAAGGCGTTTAAGCTAGCACTGCATCACGCCGAGTTGAAATGAATAAAACACGTCAAGTGTAAACAATGTTTTATTAACCCTTAAAACGACAGCTTCTAATATTTAAGAACTGTTTTCACGATACGTCGTTAAGAGGAAACCCTGTCACTGACTGAGCAGCTAGTTGAAGCTCGTGAATTAAAAAAAAACAAAGTTGTGTTACAGAGAGACTCCGGCAGGTTATTAATGAAAGACATTAAGGTTGTGTAACGTTCCAACACCTTTCACCTTCTAATTAAACTTTACCTTCACAGTGTACAACTAGAGCAACAGTTATGACAAGCCAGGTTTGTCTGAGTCCTTTAATGTGTGTTTGTTGTTAAAGCTTGAGCAGAGTGTAAGCGGAACAGTTCTTCACATCAGACTGTTAGACCTGTTACTATAATGTACTGCTTTATTTTACCAAACCAATAACTATTGCAATAACTATTCACTGTATGAGCCAATGTCTGTGGACATTCATATGAAAATTCACTTAAAGATGCAAGATATGGTTGTAGCATCATCTTTAACCTTTTACTATCTGGATTTGGCCTGTTCGAACTGGAATTAGCTGAATTAGTTCTACCGATTTGGAAACGCAATTGTGTCTCTCAATAGTGTGGTATGGCGTCATGAGCTTTGGGTCTTGCATAATGTCTGAAAAACATAAGTGGTGACTTCATACAATGTACACTTTGTTGTTTTAGATTCATTTTGGGTAACTACGATCTGATCTCTGCACTAAGATGTGCTGCTCTTAATGAAAAGAAATGGAATTGTTATTAAAACATGTGCTTACCATCCTACACTTAAAAAATATCTGATTACCATTATAGGCTTGGAGGAACTTTAGGCCAGTCCCCTTTACAAAACAACATAAAGTCCTTTGTTGGTGGTTTTCCTCCTACAAACTGCTTGTTTTGGAAATTTCCATAACATTTCTATTAAATTAATGTCAAGACTTTGACTTTGCAATTCCAAAACATTGACTTTATTATTTTGTACCCATTCTTGATTGAACTACAGGTGTTTTTTTTGTTTGTTTGTTTTTTTGTTTTTTCTTGGGCCCCCAAACTGTGCTTAGAAACATAGTCTGGGAATGGGTTTGTTTATCACCTATTCTCCTAATGTATCACATTTTCTACCGACTTTGCACTCATGGATGCGGTGGAATTCTTTTTTTAAATTCTATTTAGATTTTTAAAAATTCTATTTTTAAAAACGTAATTCTTAAGAACGGCTCAAACTATCGCTCTCTGTCTGTGGAGAGAAGAAAAAGTATTTTGATATGCGGTGGAATTGACAATAAATTCTCCTTGTGGTCCTTGTACTTGTTTGCTTAGGATTGTGACTTGCTGCGCTTTCTACATTCTCCTAACATTCAGCTAACATACAGATGTCCTGATAAAATATTTATTGGTATAATTGACTTAAAAGTATTATTAATAATAGTGAGCTAACCTGGTCCAAAATGCCACTATACCGGCCCAAACTATAAAGAATAGTGATGTTTTTATTTTGGAATGCTGTTTTTCTCCTTTTAGTGTTTCTTAATTTAGAGCAAAATATCTATTTTGTTGTTGTTCATCCACATAAACATGTTGCAGTAATCTTTTTAAACTTTTTTAATCATTTTTAATCCTTTTAAACATACTATTACAAATGGTAATGTAAGCATTTTTGAAAAGGAAAATAATGGCCTTGAATTTCCTCAGCCTGTTTGACTGTAGATTGGTGGAGCTGAATGTCTTTACAGATGTTTTTTACAGATGGACTTCTGTGGCGTTTATAAGTTGCCCAAACCCAAAGATTAAAGCAGGCATAAATGGGTGTAACTCATCAGAAAAGAGGCTCCAATAGCACCCACATTTTAGAAACTATTGTAGACCTACCAGGGGTCCTATGCAAGCCAGCTAAACAAACCTCTTACCATTATGAAGCCACTACAGTCCCAAGTTACATGTAGGATCCATGGCTGGAAGGAGTTTTCTCCATGGAGAGCCAGCGATGTTCTGAAGTCATTTTACAGCCACACTGTTCTCATATGTTTAAAGTTTTTCCAGTGGTCTTGTAATGATTGTTCCTCTATAAAAATATGACTTGTTTTACAAGCTCCAACTATTAAATCTTTACACTCATTTGTATATTTTACCATCACAGTTTTTCCTCCTATATCGATACCTTTGTAGTTCTATAGTTACAGACTTTATTCCTGTATATTCTATATTATTAGACTCGTTTACTCAGTTTTCTAATCTTCGGGACGTTCACGAGGTAAGTCTTTTTTTGGGTAATAGTTTCTCAGCACTGCAGTGACACTGACATGCTGGCGGGGTTTAAGTATGTATTGATTAGACACGATTTTTTAACCAAGTCCATTAACTGCACACAATCTTCTAATACTTATTATATTTATTACTAAAACAAATGTCACAGTGAAGTAAAATGCTATAGCTAAGAATGAAAAGAATAATTGCATTATTTACAGAAATGATGTTTTTTATATATACTTTATATACTGAAGATGGTATATAACAGAATAACATTTTTTTCTCTCAATTACAGGTATTATTAAAATGGCAGCCTGTGGAAATACACAGAGAATTATCACAATCTACTGAGTCAATTCTTTCTCTGCAAAACACTGAAAAATGTTCAGTTGTGTATTTGTGCAATACATATGGATTTCCTTTAACCACAGCAGGTGGTTTAACCTTTCACTAATAATCCTTGGGGCAGAGTAACTACTTTAGAATGACCTATCAGAATCACTGGCTGTGTGCATGTTGACTATGAAAAATCCCTGTGAATTTTCTACGCTGAGTAAAGGAGGTAGGACTTCTCGGTTAGAGACAGAACAGGAGCGGTCTCTCCAGACAGAGCCAATATGGTACATAGGAACGTGGATATGGAAGCAGTTCAAGTCCTGCAGATGGCCCTAGAGCCTTCAAAGGGCCAGAATGGCAAGATGAATGGCGAGAAGAAGGAGGTTTCAGAGGACTCAACCAGCGATCAGTCTGAGGACTTCATCCCAAAACGCCTGTGGGTTATGCATGGAGCCATCATGTTTGGCCGTGAGTTCTGCTATGCCATGGAAACGGCATTAGTCACACCTGTGTTGCTGCAAATAGGTAAGTGGCACCATTTTAACAGTAGATAAAATATGATGATTCAGGTTTCACCTGCTTATGAGCAGGAGGTTCTAGGTATTGTAAATTCCACTTTTACTCATTGCTGCTTCTTGAAAAAGCATATTTAGCTTTTCATTACGGCTCTTTATCACTGGCACTAAAGGCTATAAGTGTTACATATGTTTGTCTCTTTATCCCATTCCTGATTACTGCAATAAACTATAATTTTCATTAAGGTCAGAGTTTCATAACCCTCTATAAAAATAATTTGTAACTTAACAGCCTGCACAGTTGCACTTTATAGGACCATAAAGAGCTATCAGCCTCACGTTTGCAGTTAAAATCATGCAAACTCTGTAACCTACCTTTGTGACTCATTGGTAACTGTTATATTTTGTACAAGATATTAACTAATGTATCGCATCCTTTTTGTTCTCATATTACATTCGCTGTGTACTTGCACTTTTAACATTAAGTATTTGTTGCAAAATGCTCTGAGAAAATAACAACTTTTTAGACCAAAGAGATATAACCGGTACTACCCACATTTACATTTAGTCATTTAGCAGACGCTTTTATTTAAAGCGACCTACAAATAATGAACACCACAAGTCAGTAGTTAAGGAAGAACCCAGCTACACTGTAGAATTATCAAACCTGATCATTATCCCCACCCCATTTTTACATCAGGTGTTTATGAAAGAGATGTGTTTTCAGTTGTTTCTTAAAGATGCTAAATGACTCTGCCTTACAGGCAAAGTTGAAAAGATCGTTCCACCATTTTGCAAAATATAGAGTAAGGTAAGAGGGGACAGATACAGAAATGGTCCTGTAGATCAGTCAGTGCCTTGTACTGAATGCGAGCATCTACAGGGAGCCAATGGAGAGAAAGGAGTAGTGGAGTGACATGAGTTCGCTTGGACTGGTTGGACTGAAGTCGGACTGCAGAGTTTTGATTTAGTTGTAGAGGTCTGATTGTGCAATCTGAGAGACCAGCAAGCAGAGCATTACAATTATCAAGCCGGGATAGGATGAGTGCATGAACTAACTAAGCATGTAGCATGTTCAGCCAAGTAAGGTCTGACTTTCTGATGTTGTAAAGAAGAAATCTGCAGGAAAGTTTAAGATGTGAGTCAACTATGAAACCAAGGTTACGGACCGGTTGGAGAGATTGTGGAGACATCAATTTGGAAGGTCAGGTCATGATGAATTGAGGGTTTAGCTGTAATTATGAGAAGATTTGTTTTTGATCAATTCAATTTAAGATGATGGGCCTTCACCCAAATAGATATGTGAGTTGAGTAAGCTGAGTGTCATCAGCATAGCAGTGTTAAGAGAAACCATGTACCTGAATGACTGTCCCCAGTGATGTCATGTATACTGAAATGAGGAGGGTGAGAGTTCATCTCAAATCTTAGAGACTGTGACAAAAATGTGGTAAGCACCATTCCAGGCTAAGCTTTTGTTGTGGTGTATAGCAGATGCCGGTACAGATGATTATGTTCAGGACAGTGTTCCAGTGAATGGTACTTAGCTGGAATGATAAGAATGTGTGACTTTGCAAATTGTTTCCCAGCTTTTATAACAAACTATGCACTGAAACTTTAGCATTATTATTTAGACCCCTATACAAAGCTATGTGGAAAACACACTCGTATGAGGTTTTCAAACATCTTCTTAAAGTTCATGTACTGAAACTACTAGTGTATTCCAGATTTTTTGTGTGCTAGTTTTGCCCTAGCTGCAGTACTGTTCTTTTTTTGCAAATAAAAATGTAAATACCAGCAGAAAAAATAGCAGAAGCTGGTTCAAGAACTCTGAACATGAGATAAATGACCTAAACAAACCTAAGAGTTTCAAAACACTGCACTCAGATCCAATAAAGACAAATGAGGAAGTGGTATAAGAAATCAGATTTTAACAATACTCTGATCACTAAATTTGTACTTTAGTAATTTCTAATAAAGATAAAGCTCTAAATCTGCTAATCCATCATGTAACTAGATTTACTGTGAAGAAGCTGTTATTGTAATCTCTATCTATATTTTAATCAAGTATATTGCATATTTTTTATCATTGTTACGAACATGTTATTTATGTATGGGTATAGCTAAAGTAAAATGGAGTAATTAAATCATCACATCTTTTTATTGATTAAATATAATCACTAAAACACAAATGTCTTTTTTTTATATAATTCTTTGCAATCAACTAATAACTTTAAAGGTACAACATTTAATGTAAAATCATTTGTAATAATATATATTTTAATAATTTTCCTAAAAATGTATGAAGAAATAACTTTATTTTTACTGTTTTTTTTTTTTTTTTTTTTTAAGGTCTTTCAGAGCAGTATTACAGTCTGACCTGGTTCCTTAGCCCCATTTTAGGTTTAATCCTTACGCCAGTACTTGGTTCAGCCAGTGACCGCTGTACACTCAAATGGGGTCGTAGGAGACCCTTCATTTTGGGTTTGTGTATAGGAGTGCTGATTGGTGTGGCATTCTTTCTTAATGGATCCGTAGTTGGTGAGTTAACTGCTCTGGATGTTTAATGTTGTGTTTTTTATTTATTTATTTATTTATTTATTTTTATTATTTATTTTTTTTTATTTTGTATATGCGTTTGTCTTAGGCCTGTCTTTAGGAGATACTTCAGGTGAGCAGCCCATAGGCATCGTTCTGACCGTGTTGGGTGTAGTGGTCCTGGATTTTTGTCTGGATGGCTTAGATGGACCAATCAGATCCTACCTACTTGATGTTGCTGAGGGAGAGGAACAAGACATGGCTCTTAATATTCATGCTTTTTCGGCAGGTAATGTTCATTAACTTCATTTATTAATTAAATTCCGACTTAAACTGAACATTAGGCCTTAAAGTCTTAACTTAAGTATAAGTGATATATATTTGCCTAATGTGCTTACACACAGAGGATTTAGTCATACAGTACATTTAACCCATCTATGCAGTGAAATACACACATTAGTGAAGGTTCCTTACTCAAATGCACTTCAGCCATAGTACATAGTGGGACTGAGTATCAAACTGAGGCTCTTCAGGTCACAAAGCTTTGTTCCTCAAACACAAGCCCACAACTAAGCACGTTAACATGAGTGTAGTAACAAAGGGGGTGTAACTAGTAAAGTGGCTGGTGAGAGTAATTTATAAGAGATCCATTGCTGTTGATCCATTATTTTCCATTAAAAGAAAATCCCTAAATGTTGACCCTGTACTCTGATTCTTGTTTTTACAGGGGTGGGTGGAGCTCTGGGTTACATGCTTGGAGGAACGAACTGGAAAAATACTTTATTAGGCCATGCCTTTAAGGCCCAAGAGCAAGTACTCTTTTTCTTTGCATCCATCATCTTTGTAATTTCTGTGACTCTTCATCTGTTTAGCATTAAGGAGTGTCCATTTGACCCCCATCATGACGTACTTAAGGAGGAGGAAGCTGACAGTTCCTCATCCATTCAACTTAATGGAAGCCTTGCTTGCACTCGCCTGGTGCCTCAACTTGATCTTATTATTGAGGAAAATGTTTTTGACACTTACAGAGATAATCAGTCTATGAAAGAGATCCAAATGGATTTCCTAAACGTGCGTAGTAAAAGTGACTCTGCTCTTGCTGTGCCAGACTCACCAATCAAACTTGATCCAGATTTGGACCTTACACAGGATGGACACTTTTTTAACAATGTAGTGCCAACCGTGATCCATAACCTCAAGCCTGACATGCTATTTGAAAAGTGCCATAATGGCACCTGTCTGGAGCCTCAGTACTCCAGTCTTCACCTTGAAAATAGTCCTAACGATAAAGACTGTTACTTTTCTGCCACCATGGTCAACAGCGGTGACTCTGCAAGTAACCCAGCAACAATTCCTGTAGGTGCAGCTAACCTACAGTCAACAAGAGCTGGGATCCGTCAGCCGAACACAAATATACGATGTCGACTCCCTTCTTTCTACCGCCAGCCCTCATTTACTTTCATATATCGTGGACGTGTAGGATTCCAAAGGCCTTGTCATCGCTTTAATACGCCTCACTTGATGAAGTCCTCACGGAGTTTAAATGATATTGATGCATTAGCTCAGTGCCAGGAGCATCAAAATGTGCAACAGGATGACAGCACATTGACAGCAACTAAAGAGGAAGGTGAAGAGTGTGAAGAAGAAATAGGAACTGCCACTACAGTAAAGCTGCTTTGGTTGTCCATGCTGAAAATGCCTCCACAGCTCTGGCGCCTGTGTGTTTGTCATCTTCTCACTTGGTTCTCCATCATCTCCCAGGCTGTTTTCTACACTGACTTTATGGGCCAAGTAATTTATCAGGGAGACCCAATGGTAAGAATACCCTAATGTCCATATTCCTTAATGAGTAAACCTTTAATGTTGTTGCATTTATATTATCTAACTCTTTCTTTATGAATACAGGCAGCTGCAAACTCCACTGATCTTCAAAACTACCATAAGGGTGTGCAGATGGGTTGTTGGGGGCTAGTTATTTATGCTGCCAATTCTGCCATCTGCTCAGGTACATTTTATATCTATTGGTGTGCTAAAGCTATGATACGGGTACAAAAATCTGTGGGTGATCTGGTTTAGTATTAGATCATTGGTTAAATGAGAATTGATTAGAAGTTATTGTGATTAAAACTGATTTGGTATTGTTAGTGGTGCAGTTTCAAACCACTTATCAATGTCTTTATAATGATATTTAATCCAAATGAAATAAATCAGTTATATTGGATTATGTATTTAGTATTTAGTCAATATTATTTCTTTAGGTGGCAAAAGTATGTGAAGTTATGGTATAAAAGATAAAAAGAATTAATAAAATGAATTCAGAATAAGTTTTTTGTGGGTTGCATTTAGGTTTTAGTCGACACACTGTTTTATTTAAAAAATATTTAAAGGCATCTTTGTAATTTACGGATGAAAAAAGATGAATATTACTATCCAATCTCAAACATTATAAATCCCAGACTTTACAATGATGCCAGTATTGTGGTTTAGACCTTATTTGCTGTATATGGTGGGAGAGGTAGCTCAGTGGTCAGGGCGTTGGGCTTTCAATCTGAAGGTTGGCGGTTCAAATCCCAAGTTACCAGTGTGGGTCCTTGAGCAAGACCCTTAACCCTCATTGCTCCAGGGATGTTGTGATGAACCCTGTGCTCACATTGTAAGTCGCTTTGGATAAAAGCGTCTGCTAAATGACCAAATGTAATGTAAATGTAAATGTAAATATGGCCTCCAAAAGCTTGTCATCATTGTTTCATCAGTGATGGCAAGCTTTTGGAAGCCATATACAGTACAGTACCACACTTGGACTGTTACACATACACTGTATAGGGCCAATTTAGTCAATTCACCTCGAATCCATGTTTTTAGACTGAATGAAACCCATGCAGACATGCGGATTGCATAGAAACACCCCAGCAGCACCCCCAGCAAGAGGCAGACATGCTAAACACTACACCACCATTCATTTAGTCATAAACATTTGAGAATGAACTGATTGAATTTAGTATCAATTAATTAATTTTACACAATATAATGTAGATTTTTGAAAATTGGTTGCCGGAGACATACACCTATGGTCCCAGACTTTGTTTTTCACTGCTTAAATTTACCTCAGAGTCTGTATTTATCCACTGTGGTACATTTTGAGGACAGAGCTTGAATTATGTATTTACAAAAATAATAACCTTGGTTTTTTATCTTTTATAGCGCTACTTCAAAAGTACCTTGACAACTTCGATTTGAGCATTAAAATCATCTATATGTTGGGGACTTTAGGCTTTTCTGTCGGTACAGCCATCATGGCCATATTCCCCAATGTCTACGTTGCTATGGTAATGATAAGCAGCATGGGAATCATCTGTATGAGTATATCCTACTGTCCTTATGCTTTGCTTGGACAGTACCATGAAATTAAAGAGGTATGTTTGGTTAAGCTCAATATTATTATTATTATTAACATTCTTTTAATGACTATAGTTTTGAAATAGTGATTCGATCAGTGAGAATTGATAGTGAGCTAACGGTCATCTTCTCTCTTGTCATTACAGTACATTTGCCACAGTCCAGGCAATTCTCGCAGAGGTTTTGGTATTGACTGTGCCATTCTGACATGTCAGGTTTACATTTCTCAGATTTTGGTGGCATCAGCTCTTGGTACGGTTGTGAAAGCTGTGGGTACAGTCAGGGTCATCCCGATGGTGGCTTCTGGGGGTTCTTTCCTCAGCTTCCTTGCTGCTACTTTCCTTGTCATCTACCCTAACACCCCTGAAGTTAACGATGAGGAACAAGTCCCAAGAAAAGTTATAGCTCCATAATGTGGATGGAAATTCATTGTACAGTTATAATTAGAGAAACTGGTAAATTAGGAGTACTAAAACATGTTAAATCCAGCTGCTAATTAATAATCCTGGATTTAAGTGTAACACTCTTAAACATGATAATCAGGATCTCATGCAGGGTTTGCACCATCGAATGTAACTACAAAAACATCTCTCCACAGCAGTGTTCCACAATAGTATTCATAATGAACATAATGGTACGCAGTTCTTCTTTTGGATTACAGTATTCATTTGCTGTTATGTCATAATTTTACAGCTTTCAAGTACAATATACATATACATATACGCAGGATTTATCTTCTGCCCTAAAAGTTACTGTTTTTTTAGGATGTTCAGATCTTGCAATGAATCAAGGTGACTAAATGTTTTCTAATTTTGGATATTTAAGTGGATTACTAAACAATTTGCACATATTTTATTGTATTTTCAGTATGCTGGATTATTACTTCTTAAAACAGGTCCACTCAGGGGAACACTTCAAAGCTGCTGCAGATAAACATGACAATGTTACTGTTTTTACTATGCAGAATGCCAAAAATGCTAACAAAGGGAACTGTGTTAAAAACATTTTGAGTTTATTGTGATGGGATTAATTCATATACAGAAATGACTGATTTATCATACACTTTGATGAACCTGACAAACCTCGAGGCCTTTAATAATCACAGGGAATATACTTTTTTTTTTCTTTCTTTCTTGTGATTAACATTAAGATTTATGGCTTTTAGCCATATAGCATTTCAGAATGTTCATGTTTGTATTGTTTTTCATGCAGGTGTTATTGTCAGCCAATGTGATTTGCTCTCATATTGTTACATTATTGTTAACGTTACTGGTATTCAGTTCCTTTTTTTTAAATCAGAGTGAGCAGTGTGAGACAAACTGTGGTGGTGTCAGAGCATTTTCCTTTTCAGGTACTAGTTCTGTCAACAGCACAGCCACTAATTACAACTCAGTTTTTATTGATATGTTTTAAAGCATTCCTAGAAATACAGCATCCATTGCCTTTTTTATAGCCACCAAACAAGTAGTCTGATGGTCAGCTAGCTGACTCCTGCATTTTGTATATTTTGTTCTATTAAGATTTAAAAGCGTATTGTTTCTGGAAATGATGTGTGTTTCTGCTGTGAAAGTTTTTTTGGTACTGTTTGAACCAAAATATTTGGTTTCTAAAATTTAAAGCATTTGTACTAAAGTTTAAATATAGAACAAAGTTTAAATAACACTAACTTGTACTGTTTTTCTTCTTTATTAATTTAGGTTGAACTGTATTTCCAAGTAACACCCATGCACATACATACATACATACATACATACATACATACATATAATTACAGACTGTAATTAGTTTTCTTGTTTTTGTTGGTAAGAAGTTTCATAAAACCTCAGTTACACTGCTGGGATAGCAATAATACATCAACCAAATAATACAGTTGTGATCAAATTATTCAGACTGTAAGGGTTTTTGGAATTCAGTGCACATTTGTAATTGTGTTCATAATGAAATCTTACAAGGACTTTTCTTGCAACTTTTTGTTTTTGTCATAAAGTATTAAATGGCCTTTTTGTGATTTCTTCATTGACAAAACCCCTTTACAACTACCACTCATAAGAACTGGGATCCAGCAATCAGGTATAATCAACGAGCAGCAATCATCATGATAAGCACCAATAGGCAATTTAGCTGTGATGCTCAGCTCCTTCTATCTACTGGTGTGTTTACAAGCATGGTGAAGGCAAGAGAATGGTCCCAGAAGACAAGAGAAGAGGTTATTGCTCTTCACCGAATGGCAATGCAATGCGAAGTTGTTAAATAGTCCAAGAGACACTATCGGAAGTATCATTCGCAATCAAGAACACAAACGTTATATCCTACTGCTGTGTCGTAATGTTCCCCGCGTGACTGCTACTGAAAAAAGACCTGTCGGATGTGGGCATGAAGTTTCAGCTCAGACAATAAGGCGCGCACTGCATAGACCTCCATGCCAGAACTATGACTCCAAATAGAAAATCGATAGTATGCCAAAAGTCATGTGGACAAGCCACAAAGGTTTTGGGACAGTGTACTGTGGTCAGATGAAACGAGATTAGAACTGTTTATGGACCAGCGCTATGTTTGGAGGAGGAAGAACCAGGCTTATACCTTGCCTACTGTGAACCATGGCGGGGGGTTTACTGTTTTGCTTCTAATGGTACAGGAAAGCTTACTACCAGAATTCCCTTATAGGAACCTACTAGCATGTGTTTGACAGACAAACTTAACTTATACACTGCCTGGACTTATAGTTCGCAATCACCAGACTTAAACTGTGGTTGAGTTGTGCGCAAGCCTTTTACTGAAAGAGTACTCATAGGTCGCTGCAAGCCATTTTTTTCAAGCTTGCTGGAAAAGGTGGTTATAAACAACTTTTTTTAAACTGTCTTGAATAAAAGATAAGATTGAGCACTATCCTGTGTAGTGGTCATTATAAGTATGTAGAACAGGTTAGTCATTAATCATTGTGGTGTTTAGTCTTAGTATTTGGGGCATCTGCAACAGACTGGCATTGAGCCATGAGAACAGGTTAGTCATTAATCATTGTGGTGTTTAGTCTTAGTATTTGGGGCATCTGCAACAGACTGGCATTGAGCCATGAGCTGCTACTGAACTTTTTTTTTTTTTTTTTTTTTTTCAGAAAAATGTAAGAAAATAGGAATTAATTTTCTGATAATGTGGTTTCACAACCCACCATCCACTGCAAATTGGCATTGCAATGATTCATGTACATAGAAAAAAAACATTTTTAGCAAGTAAATAAAACCCAGTAACACCAAACATCTGTTATAATTTATTCATTTATGGTAAATGTCAGTGGTGTGAGACAAAATATGTGCAAAATGATCATTTGATCTGTGGTTTAATTAGCTGTTAACTGAATTGCAAAAAGTTCCTTTATCAACCTTTATCGACTCAATATAAAGAACCAATGAACCTCTAGCTACAGCTGTTTATAAATCAAAATCAGAATACTTTATTAATTGTTTTTTTTTTTTTTTTTTTTTACAGTTTTTACACTTCTGTTCACTTCAGTCACTTTCTGTTCAAATGGGTTTTTGTTGAATTTAAAACATTACCTTCCAAAAAAAAATACTATTTTTGCTAACGGGTTACTTCTGAACATTAAAATAAATGTGTTCAGCGTGAAAAATGAATTTGTATTTGAGTCACAGACTTAATCACTAGATGGCAATGGTGTTACACAAAAATCTGATGAAAGATATGAATGATGACAACACATTTTACACCTGTATCATTAAAATCACACTGGATGTTTCTTTTGTAATATATGCCAAACATGAGTAGCTTCCTCTGCCATGTTCGTTATAGGCCTAACTATGAAACTATTGTAAATAGCATATATATATATATATATATATATATATATATATATATATATATATATATATATATATAAGAGAGAGAGAGAATCATAAAGCCAATAGTTTTCAAATATTAATGTAGGTTATTTGCAATTTTATCAGTTAAGAGTCAGTGTAACTGTTCTGATTTCTGGCAATGTCCCTTATTCATTTTCTAAATTACTTCATTTAAATACTTACTCCAGTGTGGGGGAGCAAATCAGTATCCCAGTAAATCCCAGTACAATTTTGTACCCACCCCTCATTACAGTACAATTACATGTGAATGACTTGTGTTATTTGATGTGATTTTAGTTCGGGGTGGTATGGTGGGTTAGTGGTTAGCACATTCGCCTCTCTGCACTGAGGATCCAGGTTCAAAGCCTGATCTCAGTGGAGTTATCATGTTCTCCCCATGTCTGTGTGGGTTTTCTCTGGGTTCTCTGGTTTCCCCGCACAGTTCAAAAGTGAATTAGCTGCTCTAAATTGCCCCTATATAGTGTGTGCCCAGCGTTAGATTGGTGCCCTGTCCTGGACTCTAAGCAGAAGATAATGAGATGAGTTGATATGAGAGATTTTAGTTTGGTTTAGTTTTAGTGGCTTTGACTGTAATGTTTGTTTCTGTCTTGCTGCTGATTATATGACCTCGGGCCTAACTTGTGCAAGCATGAAGCAAGAAAGTATTTCATACCAAAGACTAATAAGAATACTATTACTTCTTTATAGATAAATCCTTTTGAAATTTCAAATCCAATATTCTCCAACTTTCTGCATCTAATAAGTATAAAGGTTACACAATTTAATATAATTAAATCAATTAAGTATTTAATAAGGGAAAGTAACCATTTCCCTTTTTTTCCAATATTAAATCAGTAAAGCACATGCACTCTGTTGTAGCTCCTGCAGAATCAGGCCTGATACTGTCTTGCTAAAACATAAGACACTGTACTGACTGACAGCAGCAGATGTCTCACCGAATACTCACGTAAGCCGCATTATGCATTAGTGGGAATGTCGCATATATGCAGATCTTCCATGCTTTCAGCAGTGCTGTCTATTTTAAGTTTCATTAGTTACAGTCTGGACTTTTTCATACTTGGTCTGTAGAATCTGACATCTATTATAACAACGAACAAACATGCTGAACTCTGGCCTCATCTGACCACAGAACACATTTCCATTGTCTTACAGATCATCTTAAGTGACTTTAGACAGGAAGAACTTGGTAAAGTTTCTACTCAACCTTTAGATGTGGTTTCCCTTTTGCATAATACAGTTTAAATGTTATTTCTGTGATTATGTCATCATTGTAGGACGACAGTCCTTTAACTCTTGACTAAATGATGTTATAATTGCCAGACATGAAGAATCCTGAGAAAATGAAGTAGGCGTTTAGTGTTTACAAAGTCATTTGCTGTTTGTAAGAGGTGTTTGCTGGTACAGAGTACGGTGCAACAGATACGGTAAGCTTTAGATCACAAGGCTGGTTTCTCAACCACATGTCTGCCCCATAAAGATGAAACACAAGCTTTTTTGTCTCAAACAATTCAGGTATTTATTATACTCTTTCTCAGTCATAATTTCAGTACTTACTGGCAGTCCATATGAGAAGAGGAAAGACAGTCTTGCTTAAATAATTACAAGTTTTAACATGGTTAGTATTTAGAAGTAATTTTGCTACAATTTGTAAAGGATGTTTATATTCGCATTTACTATTTAAAAGACATTTGTTTTCAAACCGGGCGGCACGGTGGCTTAGTGGTTAGCACGTTTGCCTCTCAGCGCTAGGGATTCCCGGTTCGAATTCCCATCTGGGTGGAGTTTCCATGTTCTCCCCGTGTCTGCGTGGGTTTCCTCCGGGTTCTCCGGTTTCCTCCCACAGTCCAAAACATGGATCAAGTCCATTGAATTCTCAAAATTGCCCCATATAGATTGTGTCTGTGTGAGTGAGTGTGTGCCCAGCGATGGATTGGCGCCCTGTCCTGGGTCTATCTGCCCAGCGCCCGAGACGTTCTCCCCTGGATGGGCATGGGGAACCCCACCGTGACCCTAATAGAGGATAAAGAGGGAGATAATGAATGAATGAATGAATGTTTTCAAACCTTAACTTCATGCTTAATGTGCTATGATATTTACATGTGCACCAGTTTGTCCTGTAGTAGGTTCCTCTGACCCCCCGTTAAGTACAAGCTCCTTCCTTTTCCTCCATTTATTATTATCAGAAAAGTTTATTAATCCCTAGGGGGGATTATTAGTCATTAAATCCAAACTGTTACAGTTTTGTTTTATCAGATTAGAAGTCAAATTCTGGTATCTGTGTGTAATGCGACCTGTAACCTGCCTTGTTTTGTTTTGGAGCAGTGACTGGTTCTTTGTGGAGAAGCCTTTTAAGTCACTTTTAAATAGGATGTTTTTCATTTAAATGTGATACATATCTATTTATTTCCTCCAGCGTCTGTAAAAGGTTGTTTGTTGTTGTTCTTGAATTCATCGGTATCATCTGTAGGAGACAGAACATGTCTTTGCACAGTGTTTAAACTCGCATATTATCTTTTGAAAAAAATGAACATGTTACCTTCAGGCATTTGGAAATTTTAATTAACACAGATAATGCAAATCAGAAGCTTTGAAAACCATTCTCCAAACTGATTATGGTATAATAATAACACATAGTTAAATTAAAAGTTAGTGAAATAAAATAGTCAATTTTGATTAAATTTGTCTGTTTGTAATTATTCATTATAAAAATTACATGTATAAAGTAGATATCTTAATCAACCTTCTAAAACCAGCATGTATTCCATGGCGGGAATAATTAAGAGAACATCAAGAGAATATATAGCTCAGGAATTCATGCAGACAACACATGAATTTCTTCAGATGTGTCTATTTTGGATATTTTGGAACAGAAGTGAATTTTTTGCTTGAGTCATGCTGATGAGGTATTGTGCTGGGGCCTTGCTTTGTCCTCAGAATCTGCAAGATATGCAAAGACAATGAGTAATTAGAGAGGAAGCTGGTTTCATTTACATAATTATCTCTTTTCTCCTTCTTTTCCACAATTTGCATTGCTTTCTTGATAAGCTGTGAGAAACAAGAGCCAGACAGAAGCAGTGACTTGGTTTTCTTGCTTCTCGTTAACTGCCCTAGAATTTATTTAATATTTTAGCACCTGACCTGTAAGATTATGTACACTTTAATTTTTGCTACTGACACATAACCCATTGTTTGCAAGTTTATTCTTTAGTTGAATTGGTATGTGTGTGTGTGTGTGTGTGTGTGTGTGTGTGTGTGTGTGTGTGTGTGTGTACACGCGTGAACTTCTTAGAATAACATGTCAGTTATATTATGATGTAAAAATAGTTCTTTCGGCAGTTTCTATGAACATTAATCACATGTAAATGCGTAACAGCATGTGGCAGCATATCTTACAGGGAAATGCAGAACGTCACCCTGCAGTTTACTATGAATATCTTCGGGCAAGTTTGCTTCAGGTCCTTTTTTACAACGTTTTCAGGACTTAGAAATTATACAACATTAACTTAATTCCTCTTTAACTACACTTTGGTCAAAACAGCTTATGTAATTGTCTCGCCTTTTTTCTTTTACAATGCACTGGTATGATTCAGAACTTCTTGTTGCATCATGTTCTATTAGGCTTTCCGGATCCAAACCATGATACTTCTACTGTTTCACAGTGGAAAAAGTATTTTCCTTTTACCAAATATAACTTAATTATTTTATTGAGTAAATAATTCATTTTAATTTACACAAAAAATGATGGTTGTCTTTGATGCTGTACCCACAAGTTTAACTAGGATAAATAAAAGATGAATAACTTTAATAGTAAGAAGCTGTACTATTGAATATAGATACATTCACATTGATACACATTCCACATAGTTGTGGGTCTGGGCTGAATGTTGGAAAATGAGACAAAATCAAACAGAAAGAATTCAGTGTGTAACCTGAACACATTGTGTAACTGGGTCTGGTGAATGATTCTAAAAGTTCTGATATTAGATCATTTAAAAGTTTTCTATTGCAAGTTGTTATGTTGTTATAATGGTGTTTCATAATAGCCTGCAGTTTTAGTGTATGGAATGTATAAAGAAAACCAGGCTCAAAACTGCTATTATCTGTCTGCTGTCACCACCAGCATTATGCACACGCTTTCACACTTTTCTCAGAATTATCACTTAACTAGTGAATTGCTGTCTGCTCTCAGAAATATAGCACATATGTACACTACCTGTACATGAAAGCAGCCATGGGGTGTGGAGTAGAGGAAAGAAACATGAGGTGATCAGAGATCCAGGATGAACAGAAAGTGAAATCATGACTAGGTTTCAATTTCAGTCCATCCAGAACAAGCAACAATAATTGCAACTACGATGCAGGAAAAGCAGAAGGAACTTAAATACACACAGTATGAACAAATCAACAACAAAAAAAACGAACCCAAACTCTACTGATCCAATAATCAAACAGCAGAGAACATTTTTATTCTTATTTTATATATATTGTATATATTGTACATTTTATAACTTGAGCAACTGTAACATCTGCAATTTCCCCCTGGGATCAATAAAGTATTCTGATACTGATTGTGATTCTGACTAAGTAGCACATGATGGAACAGAAGGTAAAACTAATGCACATATCTGTCTAAACAGAAACCGAATGAAAGATGTGTAACTCAGATAAGTCCATGCAGCTGCTGTTAATGTCACATTTGTGCTGATAATGATATAATAAGACTTCAAATAAAAAAAATTGAAGAAAACAGATGAAATGAAACACAGAACTACATTATGTTTTACATTCAGTCATTTAGCAGCTGCTTTATACAAAGTGACCTACAAATGAGAGAACACAAGAGAACTAGTATTAGCTGTACTGAATGCTGCCTTTCATCAGTAGTATAATTATTATATAGTATCCATATATGCTATTATTCTTGTTGTGTACTGCGTACATAAGACAATTTAAACCATACAGCCATGTTATTTTTATTTGTATTAATCATCAAGGTAGATCTGTCATTATGCTGTATTTGTGTATTTATGCTGTATTTTGCTATAAGTATTTTATATTATCTAAAAAACATGAAGTCGGATATTTTAAACAGCCAATTTTCCAATATGTTATGCCATTGAGTATAATGAGTGACTTTTTAGCTGATATAAATGTATAAATACATATAGAGTGTGTGTCTGTGTGAGTGAGTGTGTGCCCAGCGATAGATTGACACCCTGTCCTGGGTGTATCTGCCCAGAGCCCAAAACGTGCCTGTGAGTGGGCAACCACCAGATGGATGAATGGAGAATATCTTCGATAAAGCCACATGAAAACTGCTCCATTTTTTGTTTAATACATCAACGACTCACAGCTTGCTCTGTTCTAACATTCTGCCTCCTGTGTCTATGTGACAAAAGTATTGAGTTACAGCTCCTGTACACATAAGTTTGCAGATTCGTTTATTTACTTTACTTTACCTTATAAGACTTTTACAGGACTTTTTTTTAATTTTAATATTCTCTGCAACAACGTAAGATGCTGTTATAAAAATGTAAAACAATTACCTACTTGAGGTGGCACGGTGGCTTAGTGGTTAGCACGTTCGTCTCTCAGCGCTAGGGATTCCCGGTTCGAATCCCCATCTGGTGGAGTTTCCATGTTCTCCCCTGTGGGTTTCCTCCGGGTTCTCCGGTTTCCTCCCACAGTCCAAAAACATGGATCAAGTCAATTGAATTCTCCAAATTGCCCCATGTAGAGTGTGTCTGTGTGAGTGAGTGTGTGCCCAGCGATGGATTGGCGCCCTGTCCTGGGTCTATCTGCCCAGCGCCCGAGATGTTCTCCCCTGGATGGGCATGGAACCCCACCGCGACCCTAATAGAGGATAAAGCGGGAGATAATGAATGAATGAATGAATTACCTACTTGAGGCTTGATGGCTTAGTGTTTAGCACGTTCGCCTCTCAGCACTACGGATTCCCGGTTCGAATCCCCATCTGGGTGGAGTTTCCATGTTCTCTCCGTGTCCGCGTGGGTTTCCTCCGGGTTCTCCGGTTTCCTCCCACAGTCCAAAAAATGGATCAAGTCAATTGAGTTCTCCAAATTGCCCCATGTAGAGTGTGTTTGTGTGCGTGTCTGTGTGTGTGAGTGTGTGCACAGCAATAGATTGGCGCCCTGTCCTGGGTGTATCTGCCCAGCGCCCGAAACGTTCTCCCTTGGATGGGCATGGGGAACCCCACTGCGACCCTAATATATAGAATAAAGTGGAAGATAATGAATGAATGAATTACCTTCTTGGTCTATTGAAATGGATTATTCGAACAGAATATGTTGTGAGTCGTCAGTGCTGAATGTCTGCAGCAGATGGCAGCATTGCATCAACACTATAGTTTTGGAACTAAAATTCCAAGCCATTTTCAAGTGTACTCCTGTAATGATACTACATAGTGATAGTGGGATGTTCTCACTCTAAAAAGAATGCAGAAGTAGATTTATCTACATCTAGTGCAGTTCTGAAGTCTGCTCAGCTTTATACTGGAAGACTGATGCTTTAAGTAAATCAGTTACTTATAAAGATTTAAACATGTAAGACGTGACCTAGTGCTGAGTACTGTGTATATTTTAGGTACCAGTGTCTGCGTCATGGAACTGAGTAGTGTGATATATCACAAGATCTTTCTCCTGAATACAGCCATGATGTCTTCCATTGTACAAAAGGTGTTTAACCCCAGTAGAGGTTTACAATGTCAAAAACAGCCTAGACTTGTCACATGCACCGCATGATGGTTTTCCAAACTCAATCACACAAGATAGATAACCACAGATCACAAATAATAGTAATGTTTATTAAAATTATCATTAAATCTCCAATATTCAAATACTGATAAACCCAGGACTCAATTCAGCAGCTATAAAATCCACTTATTCCAGTACTACTTGATGCCTGTATGACAGTGTGTCTTTATTCATACATTTATGGACTTGATGTTGATTTATGTGCATTAATAATGAAATATCCAACAGTCTTGTGATGTCAGTTGTTGTTTTTTGGTTTAGTGATGCACCACTACATGTGGAAGTTGGAATGTCTGCTGGTTGGACTTAAGCTGAAATGAAGAAATATGTTTACAGTTGCAGATCTCCTCTTTATTTTATGGCATGTGTTAATATGACCAAACAGTTAGTAGGTACTGTATAAATTATGAAAAACCCACTACCTTGCCAGTCAGTGTTTCTAATACAGTGGATTACATTAAAATGCATCAGTCAGTTCAGTAATTTACTTTAATGAATTTATGTAATATCTACTCTTACTATACGTGTTAAAAATATTAACAAATCATTTCATCATCTAGTTATTAATGAGCAGATATAATTTCATTTTAAATTTAGAGAGATGCATTGTTCAGAGGTAGCTCCAGGCTCACACAGACACCATTCAAAGTGCTCAGCAGGGTACCTCTTTGAACTCTGTGGCTCTGCTAAACAAAATGGGAAATTTGCCATCTGCCATAGTAGAGTAGAGAAACCTGGGTCAGTGCAAGTGGACAACTGTCTTACCTATGCCTGTGAACGAAGATCCAATTAAATTTATAATAAAAGAAAGCATTCGAGTGCTACTTCACTCCAGGTTTAGTGCTGTAGTTCTGCAATTGTAGTTGAAATTGGTCCCCCACCTCACTGCAGAAAAGTACAGGGAGATAATTATTCATTAAAGAGAAGTCTGAATTCATTCTGTAGCATGAGGAAAAACTCCAAACGCAGACAATATGGTCTCCATACATCCAGGGTTGTTTTTAAACGCTAAAAACACATGACCAAAATTTTATGGCTATGGGCGTGAGTGCACAATCTCAGTCATACACTTGGACTGATTATGAATTCAGGCAGTGTGTCTTGTCACTCATGTGGAGAATGCTGTTTGGCCTAGCACAACACTAGCTGTAGGAGGCTGTATCGCATTATTAAAACTTTCAAATTTTCATGATATGACCATGGAAAGAATTTTGGGATGTGTCCTGTTAGACAGAACACATACACATTTTCAGCAGAGTATGTGGGTGTAAAAGTTCAATTCTGACATATCTGGCATCATGTGAGGGTGGGGGTGGAGGACAATAGTCAATTGAGTGTTGACTTTTTTCAGTTTAGTATCAACAATTGTATATTAACACAAATCTTTACAATGGTTTTGGTGTCGCTTACATTCCTAAAATTCTGATGTTGTCTTTATGTAAAGGTATACTAATTTTATAGTACCTTTATTATTAGCGAGATGTTCATTTTCTATGATTATTTTGACATGATTCTATTGAAAATAACTAAAGATATCCATATATAAACATTATTGTCACTGAATCTATTTGAAGCTGTTGTTGCCGTAATTGGTGTATTTCTCTCACAGACTTAAGCACTAAGCATGTCTAAACCATGCTAGACTATGCTGCTTTTGGTAGATGCTCCTTTTATAGTCTTGATGATTTAACTTGATGATTTTAACACCAAGAACATATGTTACTATAACCTCTTCATTAAATTTTGCCTCTGACTTTCATGTTTCATGTACCAGAGACAAAAAAAAAAAAAAAAATCATTTATGGGGGGGGGGGGGGGCATAGTGGTTTAGATTTTTTTTATACTTAAATGCTGCTATATTTTTATTCTTCATTCTAAATCTAATATTTAAATTTGAAAAAAATAATTCTACCTTTTTAATTCTACCTCTAATGCTTAAGGTCAAAACTGGGTCTGTGGAAACATAATTTAGTTTGCAGTGCATGTATCACATGTTATGTAAATGACATTAAAGTCTCCTTGAAGCATGGTGGCTTAGTGGTTAGCACGTTGGTCTCTCATTCCCAGTTGGCATTCCCAGTTCAAATCCAAATCTGGGTTGAATTTCTATGTTTGTCCTTGTGGGTTTCCTCCGTGTTCTCTGGTTTTCCTTCCACAGTTCAAAAACATGGATCAAGGTAAATTGAATGCTCCAAATTGCCCCATATAGAGTGTGTCTGTGTGAGTGAGTGAGTGTGCGTCCAGCGATAGATTGGCGCCCTGTCCTGGGTCTATCTGCCCAGCGCCTGAAACCTTCTTCCTGGATGAACATGGGGAACCTCCCTCCCCCCACGACCCTACTAGAGGATTAGGCGGAAGATGATTAATGAATGAATGAATTAATTAATTAATTAATGGATGGAAGGGCGGCATGAAGGCTTAGTGGTTAGCACGTTCGCCTCTCAGCACTTGGGATTCCCGGTTCGAATCCCAATCTGGGTGGAATTTCCACGTTCTTCCTGTGTCCGTGTGGGTTTCCTCCGGGTTCTCTGGTTTCCTCCCATAGTCCAAAAACATGGATTAAGGTCAATTGAATACTCCAAATTGCCCCATATAGAGTGTGTGCCCAGCGATGGATTGGTGCCCTGTCCTGGGTCTATCTGCCGAGTGCCCGAAACGTTCTCCCCTGGATGGGCATGGGGAACTCCACCGCGACCCTAATATAGGATAAAGCGGGAGATAATGAATGAATGAATGATGAATGAATTAATGAATGGATGGAAGGGCGGGTTTCCTCCGGGTTCTCCGGTTTCCTCCCACAGTCCAAAAACATGGATTAAGGTCAATTGAATACTCCAAATTGCCCCAGATAGAGTGTGTCTGTGTGAGTGAGTGTGTGCCCAGCGATAGATTGGCACCCTGTCTTGGGTGTATCTGCCCAGCACCATAGATGGGGACCCCAGTAGAGGATAAAGCAGAAGATAATGTAAATTAATAGGATTGGTGCCCTGTCCTGGGTCGATCTGCCCAGCGCCCGAAACGTTCTCCCCTGGATGTGCATGGGGAACCCCACCGCGACCCTAATAGAGGATAAAGCGGAAGATAATAAATGAATGAATGATGAATGAATTAATGAATTAATTAATGGATGGAAGGGCGGCATGAAGGCTTAGTGGTTAGCACGTTCGCCTCTCAGCACTAGGGATTCCCGGTTCGAATCCCAATCTGGGTGGAATTTCCATGTTCTCCCCGTGTCCACGTGGGTTTCCTCCGGGTTCTCCGGTTTCCTCCCACAGTCCAAAAACATGGATTAAGGTCAATTGAATACTACAAATTACCCCGTATAGAGTTTGTCTGTGTGACTGAGTGTGCGTCCAGCGATGGATTGGTGCCCTGTCCTGGGTGTATCTGCCCAGCACCATAGATGGGGACCCCAGTAGAGGATAAAGCAGAATATAATGTAAACTAATAGGATTGGTGCCCTGTTCTGGGTCGATCTGCCCAGCGCCCGAAACGTTCTCCCCTGGATGTGCATGGGGAACCCCACCGCGACCCTAATAGAGGATAAAGCGGGAGATAATGAATGAATGAATGATGAATGAATTAATGAATTAATTAATGGATGGAAGGGCGGCATGAAGGCTTAGTGGTTAGCATGTTCGCCTCTCAGCACTAGGGATTCCCGATTCGAATCCCAATCTGGGTGGAATTTCCATGTTCTCCCCGTGTCCGCGTGGGTTTCCTCCGGGTTCTCCGGTTTCCTCCCACAGTCCAAAAACATGGATTAAGGTCAATTGAATACTACAAATTACCCCGTATAGAGTGTGTCTGTGTGAGTGAGTGTGTGCCCAGCAATAGATTGGCACCCTGTCCTGGGTGTACAGTATCTGCCCAGCACCATAGATGGGGACCCCAGTAGAGGATAAAGCAGAAGATAATGTAAATTAATAGGATTGGCGCCCTGTCCTGGGTCTATCTGCCCAGCGCCTGAAACGTTCTCCCCTGGATGGGCATGGGGAACCCCACCGCGACCCTAATAGAGGATAAAGCGGGAGATAATGAATGAATGAATGATGAATGAATGAATTAATTAATTAATGGATGGAAGGGCGGCATGAAGGCTTAGTGGTTAGCACGTTTGCCTCTCAGCACTAGGGATTCCCGGTTCGAATCCCAATCTGGGTGGAATTTCCATGTTCTCCCCATGTCCGCGTGGGTTTCCTCCGGGTTCTCTGGTTTCCTCCCACAGTCCAAAAACATGGATTAAGGTCAATTGAATACTACAAATTACCCCGTATAGAGTGTGTCTGTGTGAGTGAGTTGTGCCCAGCGATAGATTGGCACCCTGTCCTGGGTGTATCTGCCCAGCACCATAGATGGGGACCCCAGTAGAGGATAAAGCAGAAGATAATGTAAATTAATAGGATTGGTGCCCTGTCCTGGGTGTATCTGCCCAGCGCCCGAAACGTTCTCCCCTGGATGGGCATGGGGAACCCCACCGCGACCCTAATAGAGGATAAAGCGGGAGATGATGAATGGATGGATTTTCAAGTCATTTCCATGTCCAGTATGGTCTGCCTGGTTTCTTTAAAAGAGCAATAACAGGTGGTGCGCTTTTCGCGGACAACTGCCATTAAAGCCGAGTGGTTTTGAAACGTGCAGAAACACGGCATGCATGATGTTAACAGAGTCCGTGCTGCTGGGCTGAGGTCAGCACTGCTGCTGCTCTGGACTCAGTCAGCCATATTGGCTCCATCAGCAGCGCGGGATGCAGCGGCGCTGTGCTGCTGGGAACACAAGAGCGAGTTGTCCGCCTGTGGAGAGAGCGCAGCCCCCCGGAGCCCCCGAGCTTCACCAAGAGCCCCCAACCTGCCCTAACTGCACCACAACAGCAGCGAGCTCGCACCAAGCAAGAGCAGAAGATCAGAACCGAAGCGGAGAAGGGTAAGAACTGAACCGATTCTGGGCAAAATCGGCTTCTTTTACCAGTTAGCTCGTTAGCATTGTGTTCTAAAAGCTCAGGAGCCGATTCCTAACACAAGAAGCTCCCCGGCACTGCCCCGGCTATTTACTGCTTAACATCAGACTTCTACCAAGAGCTGCTTTTAATCTCAACTAACCCAACAGTCAGGGGTTAGTTGAGAAGCCAGAAGCTGTTATTAATACAGAAAAAAGTGAGCCACCAAAATGTGAGCAAGAAAATTCTACACACCCTATATTCCCTATCTAATGTAAAGCTTTGGGTCGGTTTAACCCTGATGTCCTGCTGGATCAGGAGAACACCAACCCAGAATACATTAAAGCATAATCATTAATGGACTTGCTTTGTGTAGATATCATTTAATATCAGAGCACAAATTAATGTCATCCCTGATGCTCTATACTCAGATTTATTCCCAAATCCTGGCTGCAGTTAGGAAGTCTATAAATATAATGCATGGTTGAAAGCAGTATCAGCTGTTTTCTGCAGGGCTGATTTGGATGATGGTATCAATTTTTTTTTTTAAAGATATTGTAGTCAAGTTTAATTTTAAGCTCAACAATTACAAGCTTTTAAATTACTTGCTTTGTGTAGATATCATTTAATAAGACAGAGCACAAATTAATGTCATCCCTGATGCTCTATACTCAGATTTATTCCCAAATTCTGGCTGCAGTTGGGAAGTCTATAAATATAATGCATGGTTGAAAGCAGTATCAGCTGTTTTCTGCTAGGCTGATTTGGATTTTGTTATCAATTTTTTTTTTTAAAGATATTGCAGTCAATTTTAATTTTAAGCTCAACACCTACAAGCTTTTAAAAGATAGATAGGGTCTGTTTTAAAAAAGGCAGGGCAGTGATCAGTAAATTCATCTCCAAACATATTATGCTAAAAGTTCAAAATCAGATCCGACAGTATGTTATTATTTTATTTATGTATTTTTAAAAATGACTTATTATTATTTTTAGTGGTGGTCATATTTTTTAAAACATCAGATTGTTGCACACAAATTCAAAAAATGACTGTTACCTGTTATATATTTTTAAATGATCACTTTTCATTATCATAACCAGCTTCATTTTTTTGCTGCCTTTTTGTGGCTGTGTTTAATATATTCGTAGACAGATTGCAGTATTTCTTGGCTCTCTTTAGATAACGGTTTATTGCACAAGCAGTCAGTGGCAAAGCGACTTTTTGTGATTAAGCAGATATGCAACATGCTGCTCATGGCATGTCATAGCTGGTGTTTGTGTGTGAGCGGGAGTGAGGGAGGTGCCTGCAGAAGGAGTGCTATAGGTGTGTGTGTGTGTGTGTTGCAGGAAGAATGAGTTAGGTATGTTGACACAAACAGGCTACAGGTAATGCAGACTAAACACTTAAACTTGGGGGAAAGCGTCATTACGACTAGATACATGGGAATACAAAATGCAGTTCTGGAGCTTCCTGGGCTGTGGCAGTGGAGGTACGTGATATAAGCTGATTGAGTGAAGAAAAAAACTCCATGGTGCTGTAAATTTTAAGTTTGTTCAGACCTGTCTGATCAGAGCCAGCGTGGCTACCACGGAAGGATTTTATGTAAACAATGGATTCATGCTGTTATCTGTGGCCATAAAGCATAGGATTTGCTTTTATGTACTTCCATTTGTTGTCTGGGCAGGTGTTAAAACCCACATTGTTTCTGTTAAAATATCATGTGAATTCTTCGAAAGTTGTCTTAGCACAATGATGTGCTTCAGGCTATGGTTCTTTACAGGTTGTGTGTTTGCAACCAATGTCTGGAGTATGACTGTAGGGTTGCTTCAGCTTCATATACTGAAGTGTTCGTTTATCAAGGTGCAGATATTTACATGCAGCTCACATGCACACTGCAGTTTTACTGAATAACATTAAGTATTAACAAGTGTAAGTACAGATCAAGAGCAGCATCATATCGATCAAGCCTGGAGATATATATATATATATATATATATATATATATATATATATATATATATATATATATATATATATATATATATATATATATATATACACACAAACAAATCAGCATACCTGAGTTGTGTTAAATTCAGTGTACACTGTATTATATTTAAAATATTCTATTAGCTACATTACATTTTTTGTTAACATTCAGTTGGCTATGAGATATCATTGTGCACTTTATTAATCATTATATTTTGGTACATTAAACCATAAAATACAGTACATTGAAACAAATTTAATTAAAACTTTACTTTTTAGCCGAAGGGCCTTGGGATATTAATATAAAGGTTGACGGTTCAAACCTGAGCTTCTATATGTCACCTCTGTGGGCTCTAAGCTCTTTTGATACTGAGCCATGGCTATCAATGTGCTCCTCATATACTGGGTTATGCAATGCAATCAATAAAAAGTTTGTTTTTTGTGTCTAATTATGTCATCAGTCTGATTTTCTTACTTGGATTTGGCCAGTCACATTTAAGATAAGATGGCTAACCAACATCCTGCTGATATCATCTGTAGTGGTTTTGGTTACTTCAGAGTACAACTGACTGTCTCAAGGATTTTATACTGGCACTACATTAACACAAAGTATTCTTTATAGCTTGTAAAATGACTTTAAAATACACCTTTACACATTTAGCCTCATTGATACAATTTTAAAAATGTTTTTGTTAACCTTTTTTATTTACGCTAGTTAGGTCAGGATTTATACTAGAGTCCAAAATTAAACTTCAAAAGGTATATACCAATAAGCTGCTAGTTATTAGCTTCTGACAATCTTATAATGTCACAATAGTGTCTAAAACATGAAAAAAATGCATCATAGTGGGTCAGATGCATCGATCCATTCAGTGCCTGTTTGTTAATAACCTAGAGTACTGTATTCTGATGTGAACAAAAGAAAAAGTAATTCATTCATTTTATGAACTGCTTATCCTTATATAGGCCATTGAGGCTAGTTGAGCCTATCCTAGCACTTACAGAGTGAAATGCAGGGTAACACCCTGGACAGGTCAGAGCAGACACACACACACATAAACATATTTATACCTCAGGGCAATTCTGTATCTTTAGTTAACTTCTCTGCATGGCTGTAAACTTTGGAAATGAATCAGACCTCCCAGCTGCTAACTCGTGCACATATGGGGAGAACATGTAAACTCCTAACACAAAGACTCTTGTTCCTCCTGCCCAAAATGTGACATGTTGTGAGGTGAATTGAACCATTGTACCATCCTCATAAAAAGTATCATTACTTAAAACATATTTTGCCAAATGAATTTTGAATATTTATTATCCCTTTTGAAAATATCAGACAAACTAACAAAAACTCACAGGTAACTTGCATTGACTGAATTGCTTCATCTGAGTCAGAGTGAAGAGAAAAGTAAGGAGAGGACTGTAGATAGTCATTTTAGTTTTTTTTTACATTATTATAGTAAATTTGTAGGGGTCAAATACAGTCTTCCACAGAGAAGGTAATATACAGATGTAAGCAAGACCCCTCCTTTCTGTTGGCTTATCCTTTTAACACAGAACCAAACAAAGGCAGAATAAAGTTATTTGAGTCAAATAATATATCCATAACATGGTCCTAACAACAGATACAGCTTAGCATATCTAGCGTCATTTTACATTGTTTCATAGTTGCTAATGTCCTGTTCTGTGCCTACCTCCAACAGTAGGTTAAGGTTGATATGACACTAAGCATTCTGCCTTTATAGCTTTTAAACTGTATTGTGAGCCAGGATGAAGGTGTGTTATTCTTACCTTGAATGGGCACTATGGTCTATTTTTGGGTACTTGTAATAAAATATGAGCCTGTATGTTCATTAATAAGTATATTACTTTAATGTCTTTGTGTTCTAGATTTGCTTTTTATAGCTGGTTTGTGATGTTTGTTCCAACTCATTACCAAATCAATTTAAAATTTATATTCATCAGTAATTAAGCAATCATTTTAAAAAGATGTTTAAAAAATCCCACTTGGGAAATGCAGACATTTTCCACAAAAAGCTTTTAAATGGATTTCTAAAGACTATATCTTTAGATAATCAGAGCATGGAAAGTTTATGGCACCACCAATTTGGCACCAGACCGAACTAAAGGCTGATCTGAAAGTAATTTAATAGGCTGAG